>WBNM01021767.1:0-13925 GCA_013399055.1 Ramphastos sulfuratus | reverse complement strand
CCAGCTGGCTGAGTCTGGTCTGCGGGACTTTATACAGTGTGGGGGGGCAGGGAGCTCTCAACCATCACACCTGACAGCCGTGGGCCGAACCCCCGCGGGGCAGAGCCGGGGCTGGCCGGGGAAGAAGGGCAGAGGCCGCTCAGACTGCCTCGCCCGCCCGCTCCCCGCCCAGGGGCCTCTCGCCGCTGCCCGCCCGCCGCAGGTGCGGTGAGGCTCGGCCCGGGGCCATGGCGTACCGGGAGCTGGTGAGGCGCTGGCATCAGGGCGTTCTGGCGGCCGACGGCGGCGACTGGGACACGGCCCTGGACATCTTCGCCGGCATCCCGGAGCCACCGTCCAGGATCTGGTTCAACATGGGCTGCGTGCAGCTGCGGGCGGGGCGGCCCCGGCAGGCCCTGCGGGTGAGCAGGGAGGCAGCCGCGCTGGGACCCGCAGGGACCCGCCGGGACCCGCTTGGACTCGCAGGGACCCGCTGGAACCGCAGGAACCCTCAGGGACCGGCTGGGACCCGCTGGGACCCGCAGGGACCCGCAGGGACGGGTGGCACTGCGCCGGGGTGGCACTGGGGCCGTGCTGGTGAACAGCTCTGTCAGCAGCATGGCGGTGGGGCTGGGGCACCCCCAGCCTGCCTGCAGAGCACACCAGGCTGCGGCGGCGGAGGTGCCGCAGGGAAGGGTTCCGTCCGCAGGGGCTGGCCAGGCTCGGGAGATTGGGACCGTGGGAAGCCCAACGAGGCTGGGGGATGATGAAGGTCTGGAGGGCAGCCCCATGGAGAAGGACTTTGGGGTGCAAAGATGGACAGGAGCTGGCACTGAGCACTGCCAGCCCAGCCCCAGTTTGGCCTGGGTTGGTCCCCAGCAGTGTGGGCAGCAGGGGCAGGGAGGGGATTCTGCCCCTCTGCTGTGCCTGCTGAGACCTCCCCTGCAGTGCTGGGGCAGCTCTGGAGCCCTCAGCACAGCGCAGACAGGGACCTGCTGGAGCAGGGCCAGAGGAGGCCACAGCAATGCTGACAGGGCTCGAAGGGCTCTGCTGTGAGCCAGGCTGGCAGAGTTGGGGGTCTTCAGCCTGGAGACGAGAAGGCTCCAGGGAGACCTTCTGGTGGCCTTGCAGTGCTTTGAGGGCTAATGAGAAAGCTGGGGACAGGCTCTTGAGCAGGGCCTGATGTGACAGGCCAAGGGGTGAGGTTTTGAAACTAAAAGAGGGAGATTGAGCCTGGAGAGAAGGGAGAAATGTTTGACCCTGAGGATGGGGAGAGCCTGGCCCAGGTTGCCCAGAGAGCTGAGAGCTGCCCCATGGCTGGAACCATCCCAGATGAGAAGGACATGAAAGTGTTGCAGAGGGTCTAGAGGAGGCCACAAAGATGCTCAGAGGGCTGCAGCAGCTCTGCTGTGAGGACAGGCTGAGAGAGTTGGGGCTCTGCAGCCTGGAGAGGAGAAGGCTTCCAGGAGACCTTAGAGTAGCCTTCCAGTATCTGAAGGGGACAACAGGAAGGCTGGGGAGGGACTATTGACAAGGTCTTGGAATGGCAGGACAAGGGGCAATGGGTTTGAAGTGGCAGAGGGGAGATTGAAAGTGGATGTTAGGAGGAAGTTGTTTGCAGTGAGGGTGGTGAGACACTGGCACAGGTTGCCCAGGGAGATGTTCAAGGCCAGGTTGGACGAGGCCTTGAGTGACCTGTACTAGTGGGAGTTGTCCCTGCCTATGGCAGGGGATTGGAACTAGATGATTTTTGAGGTCCCTTCCAACCTTACCATTCTATGACTCTATGAGGTTATTTGGGGCTCTGAGCAGCCTGCTCTGGTTGCAGCTGTCCCTGCTGTCTGTAAGGGGTTGAATGAGATGACCTTTAAAGGTCCTTTCCAATCCCAAACATTCTGTGATCCTAAAGAACAGAAGCAGAGCCTCAGAGAGCCTCCTGACCAGAGCTGTCCCCTCAGTGAGTCGTTGGCTGTGCCTGGTGCCAGAGGTGTGCCTGAGCACAGAGCAGTGCAGCAGTGGTGGTCTTTTGGTGCCTAAAGGGGGCCAGGGGCCATGGGGAGCAGTTGTTTGTCAGGGAATGCAGTGATAGGATAGGGATCATAGTTTGAGGTTTAGATTAGGTGTCAGAGAGTCTTTCTTTACCGTGAAGGTGGTGAGATGCAGACCCAGGCTGCTCAGAGGGGTGGTGGATGTCCCATCCCTGCAGACTCTCTAGGCCAAGCTGGATGGGGCCTTGATCAAGCTGGTCTGTGGAAGGTGTCCCTGCCTCCAGCAGCAAGGCTGAGCTAGATGACCTTTAATGGTCCCTTACAAAGCCTTCTATCATCCTATGGCCTCCCCATTCTGCCTCCTCAGGCAGTAATGCTGAAACCTGAAGCAGTTAGAATCTGGCATTTCTTACCCTGCCTGTAGAGCCAACAGCATCACTGTGAGCTGGGTGGAACGAGGAGCCCTGCAGCTGCCTCTGGCCCTGCAGTGGTTGCAACTGCCAAAAGCAAACCACTGTGCTGGCAAACCACTGTCCTTTGGGAGGGGAGGCTCACAGAATAGTTTAGGTTGGAAAAGACCTTGGAATCATAGACTCATAGAATGGTAAGGTTGGAAGGGACCTCAAGGATCATCCAGTTCCAACCCCCTGCCATAGGCAGGGACACCTCCCACTAGCACAGGTCACTCAAGTCCTTGTCCCACCTGGCCCTGAACACCTGCAGGGAGGTTGTGGAGCACAGAATCACCCAACGTGATCAGAGATCAGAGATCAGAGATCACGTTGGGTGATTCTGTGCTCCACAACCTCCCTGGGCAACCTGTGCCAGTGTCTCACCACCCTCACTGCAAACAACTTCCTCCTCACATCCAGTTTCAATCTCCCCTCTGCCACTTCAAACCCATTGTCCCTTGTCCTGCCATTCCAAGCCCTTGTCAGTAGTCCCTCCTCAGCCTTCCTGTAGCCCCCTTCAGATACTGGAAGGCCACTCCAAGGTCTCCTGGAAGCCTTCTCTTCTCCAGGCTGCAGAGTCCCAACTCTTGTAGCCTGTCCTCATAGGAGAGCTGCTGCAGCCCTCTGAGCATCAAGTGCAGCTGTTCAGAAGAGCCTCCTGTGGTGGTGCAGGTAGGGAAGCACCCTGAGGAAAAGGCTTTCCCTAACAGCACGTTCTGTGTCTGCAGTCTGTCTGTCTGGCAGCTGCCCAGTGAGGAGATGCTTCTAGACCATTTCTTAACCAGCACAAACAGCTCAGGCTATGCTGGGGGCACTGGGGCAGAGCCCCCAGGCAGGGCAGTTTCTCTAAGAGGCAGCAGAGCACAGCTCGATGGTGCCCAGAAGAGCTTTTTTATCCCTGATGGATGGGGGAGGCAGTGGCTGGGAAGAAGCTGAGCTCAGTTTCCTTGTAGATCAGTGCTGGGTGTTTGTTTCCCCTCCTGCCTAGCCCTGCCAAGCAGCCTGCCCAACTGTGCTCAGAGGCAGGGCAGAAGCCCTGGGCACTGCCACTCCCTGCCCTGTGACACATTGCCCCCCTGCAGGGCCGTCCCTGCCCAGGCACTTTCAGGGCAGTCTGGGCTTTCAGGCTTGACTCATTATCTCCATCTCATCTCTGCCCTGATAAGGGAAGGAGCACAGCTCTCAGCTTCCTCAGACAGGGAGGCAGCTCTCCCAGCAACTGCCAGCTGCCACTTTGCTGACTCTTGCCTCTCTTTAGCTGTGAGACAGGACCAGCAATGCTGCCTTGCAGGTGCATTGTCTGAGTCTCTTTGCTCTCTCCCTTGCACCCTTTCACTGCACTCAGCTGTGTGGGTGCTGGTCTGTGGAAGGTGTCCCTGCTTGCAGCAGCAAGGCTGAGCTAGATGACCTTTAATGGTCCCTTACAAAGCCTTCTATCATCCTATGGCCTCCCCATTCTGCCTCAGCACTCAGCACTGGGCTGCTTCAAACAGCCTTCCCCAGCCTGGCCAGTCCTGCTCCCACTGCCAGGCAGACTCTGCCCCACAACACAGTTGTCCCATTGCAAGATGCCAGGGGGCAAATGTAGCTCATTTATATCCAGCTCTTTTTACCAAGCAAAGAGCCAAGACCTGAAAGCTGACTGGAAGCTGTCTCCTGCCCCTCAGCACTTCNTCCCCTCCCTGTGCTGCTGCTCTCCCTGCTCTGGCTGCAGCCAGCACACAGCTGCCTCTGGGCTGCCACTGCCCAGTGCTGGCTGCTGGGCGCTTTGGCACCAACTGACACCCCCAAGTTCTCAGTCCAGAGGGATCTGTTCACAAGCCCCAGGACAGCTTTTGTGCCTTGTGCATGCACCCAGGCACCAACAAGAGAGATCCTCCCTGACCTTTGCTGTGTGTCTGTGTTTGTCTCCTCAGGCATTCGACAGGAGCATTGAGAAGGACAACTCCCTGGCTGTGGGCTACTTTCAGAGAGGGTTTGTCCATCTGCAGCTGGAAATGTGAGTGTGGCACATGTCCACTGCAGGCATTGCTGCTCTCCTCTTAGTCCTGCTTTAGCCTTAAACCTCAATGATTCTCAAATTGGTTTCTCACAGCAATCCTAATTAAACATTTCCTAAGGTCCAGTCTAGCCTTGTAAATCATGTCCCTGCTCAGCAAGTCTTAGCTCTGCTAAGGCTGAGAAGATCCAAGCTGCACAAGTCCAAGGCAGCAAATACAGGACCTTGCTGTCCCAGACACACAGAGAGAGAAGCTGCTCCTGGGTGGGAGCCATAGGGCAGCAGCTTATGTTGCCATTCAGATTCTGGAGATGATGGAAGTACAGCTGCAGTGCTCAGTGTGTCCTCACCTGGTGCACCTCAGTCTGGCCTTCCTAAAACTGCAGCGTGCCCACAGCTTCTGACTCCCTCTCTCTGATGACAGTGGACTTAGAGTGCCTGGTGTCAGCCTTACTGGTGTGGGACTGTGTTACCAGTGTCATGGGATTGAGCACTCACTGGTTAAGTGACAGTGACATCCTGCTCAGAGGATTTACAAGTCCCCTCCTACCTCTGGAGTTCAGTTATTCTCCCCCCTCTGATTTCCCCCTCAGACTTTGATTTCCAATCTTTGTTTCTGGGAGGGAGTTAAAGTGAGCAGCCCTGCACCCACAGCTGGCCCCTGGGCAGCCACAGGCTCTGTGCCCCTGCCAACAGTGCATCAGGCAGGGCTGGGGGGGTCCTGGCCAGCACCCTGGAGCTGCCCCAGCCTGCTCCCAGCAGAAGCAGGACAAGCTTGTCCCAAGCACACAGGCTGGGCAGAGCTGCCTCCTGCCCAAGGAGGTGGCAGCCACCAGCACCCTACCAATGCTGCTCCCACCCACCCACACCCACCTGGGCTGCTGCTCTTGTTCAGGGGAGCCCTGCACAGCCCTTCCTGGATCCTGCAGCCTCGGTGGGGCCCTGCTCTGGTTTCACTTGCACAGCTGCTGGAAACTCTGACTGGTTGCCTGGCCTGAGAGTTCTCTGCAGCTGTGCTTGCAGTGCTTTGGCCACGCAGCTGCACTGCCTGCTCCCCGTCAGCAGGGTGATGCTGATGCCCAGCCCTTGCTTCTCCTCTGAGCTGTCTGCTGGGACACAAGCTCTCAATGTTTGCTAATCTTTGTTCTTTACATTCTCTCCCTTGGCACTGTGACTGTGTTGGGTACCAAACCCCACTGGTCACTAAAGCAGCTCAGGCAGTCCCAGAGGAGGGGCAGCACCTTCCTTTGTCCTGAGAGGGGACTTTTTGTGGGCACAAGATGACAGCTGTCTGGGGCAGCTCTCCTGATCCAAGCTGCAGAGGAGACTTGGGTTCTACCAGCTTCACTTTTGAACTTCTTAGAGTCCTCAGCAGCTTTAGTCTCTGAATGTGAGCCAGCAGTGTGCCCAGCTGGCCAAGAGGGCCAATGGCATCCTGGCCTGTGTCAGGAAAAGTGTAACCAGCAGGACCAGGGCAGTCCTTCTGCCCCTGTACTCAGCAATGCTTAGGCCACACCTTGAGTGCTGTGTCCAGTTCTGGGCCCCTCAATTTAAGAAAGATGTTGAGGTGCTTGAACATGCCTAGAGAAGGGCACCAAGGCTGGGGAGGGGGCACAGCCCTGTGAGGAGAGGCTGAGGGAGCTGGGGGTGTGCAGCCTGCACAAGAGGAGGCTCAGGGCAGACCTCATTGCTCTCTGCAGCTACCTGCAGGGAGGTTGTAGCCAGCTGGGGTTGGGCTCTGCTGCCAGGCACCCAGGGACAGAACAAGAGGACACAGCCTCAAGCTGTGCCAGGGCAGGCTCAGACTGGATGTTAGGCAGAAGTTCTTCCCAGCAAGAGAGATTGGCATTGGGATGGGCTGCCTGGGGAGGTGGTGGAGTGCCCATCCCTGGAGGTGTTTGAGAGGAGGCTGCATGAGGCACTTGGTGCCAGGGGTTGGTTAATGAGAAGGTGTTAGGGGGTAGGTTGGGCTGGATGCTCTCAGAGGTCTTTCCCAACCTGCTTCATTCTGTGATTGTCAGAGTCTGCTGTGCTCTCTGCAGGTGTGCAGAAGCTCTCTCTGACTACCAGATGGCCTTCAGCCACCTCAGGAAAAATCCCTTCATTGATTACAAGCAGCTGGGGCTGAGGCACATCCTCTATGCATGGGAGGTAAGAGTCAGCCTGGCTCAGCAGCCCTTCCCCTCTCTGGGGATGTTGGGCAGGTCTTCAGCAGTAGGTGTTGGTAACCAGAGAGCTTTTCAAGTCACCACATTACAACAGCAACAAATTCCTGCTCGCACTCTCAAGAACTTAATCATACAAGTCATAAAACTTAATCTCTCTGAGGAGCTTAGCAAAATGCACAGCTAGAGGAGTAAAAGTGTTCAGATGCTCAGGAATTTGTGCAGTGAGGGTTTGGGGCTTCTCTGTGCAATTTCCCTTTGGGGTTTGTGTGAGCTTTGTCAGCTCCTTGGCTCTAGAAGCCAGGAGAGGTTAAAGTACAGACAGGTGGGACCAGAACTGGTCCATCATGAAGGCTCTAAGGAAGCTGTGTTGATGAAAGCCTGGCTTGCCAGCTGTGCCATTGCTGCTGTGACACTCTGCAGCTCTTTACCCTCTTACCTGGAGTTAGGCTGCCACAGCCTGTTAAAAAATTATCAGAGGTTGTAAATCTTTGTAGTGTTTGTCATGTGAAAAACTCCTGTGAGGGTTCATTTTGCCACATCCAGAGCCCACAGACAGGGGCTGAAAAACAGATAGAGGAAAGAAAGTGGAATTCTTTACTTCTGCAAGGCTGAGGAGCAGTTGTGTAACTCCAACCAAGTGTGCCCAGAAACCAGTGCTGGTTTCACACACCTTGCAGGAGGGAGCTGTCCTTGGCATCTTTGGCAGGAGGAAGCTGTCCTTGGCATNTTCTATGATTCTATGACTGTCCCTCACTCCACATGCTGTAGGCATTGCCAGGACGTTTGCTCTCACCCTCTGGCCCTCCAGGCTTAGGATCTGCCTCCTGACTCTCCTGTGCTTCACTCTTACATCTACCTGCAGCTCATTTTCCCAGAGGCACAAACACAATCCTCCTGCAGAGCTCTGCCCTCAGCCTCTTGCATGGGCACAACTGCTGCACAGTTTGAAAATCCAGGCTGGAGCAGCTGGGAGCTGAGTGACAGCTGCTGCCTTGCCTGTCTGAGAGGGATCCTCTCTGTGGTCCCTGTAGGTGTGCAGGTTTGCCATTCCCCCCCCAAACAGCAGTCTTGTGCTGCACAGATTGATACATAGGAACCATCCTGTAGCTGCAGCTCTGTGCCCAGGTGCCACAGAGCCATTTACAAGCTACCCACCCCTCATCAGAGGCAGCAAGCTGACAGTCACCCTCTTAGGCCACACTTCTGCCTTGTAGGGCAGCAGCTTTTCCACACCCTGACTCCTGGCCAGGGGCAAGCCAAGATCTGCCAGGCAGAGCAGGGCTTCCCCACCCCCAGCCTGCCTTTCTCCCACCCTCTGCCCCCTCAGCACCCAGCACACTGGCATGCTGCTGAGGGGTAGCAAGCTGCAGCTGACAGCTTGCACATTCAGAGCTCACTGCAATGTGAAATGGCTTCACTTCAGCTGTTTTGCAGTGGCAGGGGTCAGAGTTACTCTGCACAGCAAAAGCTGGCAGCTAGCTGCATGCAGGAGGGAACCCAAGAAATTCTCTGTGGCCTTTCCTGCAATCATAGAATGGCTTCAGCTGGGAAAGCCCTACAAGGTCATCCAGTCCAACCAGGCTCTACCATGGTGCTAACCCATGGCCCTCAGCACCACATCTCTGCCTCTTTGAAACACCTCCAGGGATGGACATTCAGCCACCTCCCTGAGCAGCCTGTGCCAGGCTTTGAGAGCAACTTTGGTCAAGAAGGTTCTTCTAATGTCCAACTTAAACCTTGGGGCAATTTGAGGCCATTTCCTCCTGTCCTTTCAGATGCAGGAAGGGTAAGATTAAAACTTGGGTGGTGCCAGAGTTTCATCTGCTGTTCCTCCTGCCTCTGCTTGCCTTCAGCAGCTGCAGCACACCCAGGAGCTGGCCTGCAGGTGCAGCTTTCATCTCTGTCCACTCTGCTGTGCTCCTAGTGCCTTTCTTGTGGCCAGTGGCAAGTAGATTGGTGCTGGAGCTGTGATGTTCCAGTGCCTGCTCTCTGCTCTCTGGCTGAGCTCAGTGAGTGTGTGGCTAGAGAGCTGCCTGGCAGAAAGGGATCTGGGGGTTGTAATAGACAGGCAGGTGAATATGAGCCAGCAGTGTGCCCAGGTGGCTGAATGGGAGCCAGCAGTGTGCCCAGGTGGCAAAGAAGGCCAAGGGCATCCTGGCTTGGATTAAAAAATGCTGTGCCCAGCAGGAGCAGGGAGGGGATTGTCCCCTTGGACTCTGCTCTGGTGAGGCCACAGCTTGAGTGTTGTGTTCAGTTTTGGACACCTTGATAAAAGAGAGCTGTGGAGATGCTGGAGCAGGTCCAGAGGAGGGCAAGGAAGCTGGAGAAGGGCCTGGAGAATAAATCTGATGAGGGGAGGCTGAGGGAGCTGGGGATGGGTAGTGTGAAACAGAGGAGGCTGAGGGCAGAGCTCATTGCTGTCTGCAGCTACCTGAAGGGACATTGTGGGGAAGCTGGAGCTGGTCTCTGCTCACAGGTGATTGGAGACAGAACAAGGGGGAATGGCCTCAAGCTGAGGCTGGGCAGGTTTAGATTGGACATTAGGCAGAAGTTTTTCCTGGAGAGAGTGGTCAGGGACTGGCAGGAGCTGCCCAGGGAGGTGCTGGAGTCCCCCAGCCTGGCTGTGTGTAAGGGAGGTTTGGATGTGGTGCTTGGGGCTGTGGTTTAAGGTGAATCCTGTAGAGCAGGGTTCTAGGTTGGGCTTGGTGCTCCTGAGGGGCTGTGCCAGCCTGGGTGATGCTGTGATCTGTGATTCTGAGTCTCACTGAGTGTCTGCTGGGCCTCAGCCCCCTGACTTGTCTCCCCTTGCCCACCCCAGGTGCTGTACAGCACTGCAGCAGCACAGTGCCAGCTGCAGCAGTGGCAGGAGGCCAGGCTGACCCTGGAGAAGGCTGTTGTGTGGAGACCCGAGGGGAGAACAGCAATCCTGGAGCTGGCCCTTGAGAGAGTGCAGGTAAGGTTGCCTCTGCCAGCTCCTGGCTGTGTCACTGAGCCCAGGTGAAGGAAGAGGAGGGAAGAATGTGCCAAGTGTTGTGTGTTTGGGTGTTCCTGTCCAGCCACCTGCTTGGTCACCTGGTGACAGAGTCTAAGCCATTTGCATGTGATGCTCCACCAGGAGGTTGCTTCCTAGCCCCTTCTGCTCAGGAGCTGAGTTCTGGTTGTACTTGGGCTGGAAGACAGGATGCCTTATGCAGTGTTTAAGTGCAGGTTTGCAGAGTCACCATCTCATGACACTGCCTGACTTCTTTGAGCCCCCTTGGCCTCCTTGACAATTGATGGCAGCTCAGATATTCCTGACAGTCACACTTAGAGCTTAACAAGGTGTGAAAGTGCTCCCAGGCTTGCCTCTACACAGTAGTTTCCTGTCAGACTCAGCATCAGGATTTACTGATTTACTGTCTTGGAGGGTTCATTCCTTTGCTACCTCTGCACTTCCTCCTCCTATTTGCATCCTGCCTAGGAGGTGATCCCTTTTAAACCCAACCATCTCATCTGGCCTCCTGTCAGTGCACTCTTTACATGTGCTGCTAGCATGGGACTCAGTGACTGAGCAGGGGAGAAAAACAACCACACTGAAGTCAAACAGAAAAGCTGTGCACAAGTTTCTTTGACAAACTTTGCTCCACCACCCTCCCTCCCCACCCATCCCACACCAACAGTTAGTGCTTGACTCAACACTGGATAGTGGCTGCTGAGCTCTTAGTTTGTCACCTGAGTGACACAGCCACGTTTGTTTTTTTTTTTTGCCCCAGTGTCTTCCTGGAACTGCTATCTTGCACACATAGAGAGCCTGTGTTTGCTTTTCACTGCTGTTCTGTTTCAGTTGACATGAACTGAAGAGTTTTTTTCCCTCCCCTAGGACCGTCTGGGTTTAGAGCCCATGCAGGTTCCTCTCGGGGAATTTTTCAGACCACGAAAGAAGGAAGTTGAGCAGCTGGATTCGAAAGATTTCCTGGGTAAACCCAAGGTAAGAGGCAGCAATCGTTCGGATTAGCAGCAAGCTGGTTAAAGTGCCACCCTCTGACAGCTCCAGAGCACTGCTGCTGCCCACCACTGCTCACTCTGCTGGTGGAGACCAGGGCTAGCAGCCAGTAAAGGCAGCGGGGGCACAGAAGCTNTCCAACACTTCCATGTCCTTCCTGTGCTGGGGGCTCCAGAACTGCACACACAGGACTGCCTCCTTTCCTATACAAAATAACACTTTGGTGCTAGACCCTTCCTAGTCTTGGTCACTTTAACTCAGAAAGAGCTGAGCAGGTACTTGGGGGACCCTGTGGTTGTGCTTTTGCTGGCAGTGACATTTTCCAGAGGACCACATTCTGCCAGCATTCTGCTCACTGCTGCATCCCCAGTGGGACAGGCAGGCACTTGGGAACCAAATGCTGGCTCACAGCTCTTAATGCAAGACAGCAGAGAACTTCTCTGAGCCCTTCTGTGAGCAGTGCAGTCAGCAGAAGTGCCACAGGCCAGAGAGCTCCAACAGGACAGAAAAAGTCCACATGCTCCTGAAAAAAACCTTGGGAAGGCTGAAAACAGAGCAGCAGGAGTGGTTGAAGCTGTTTGGGAGTCAAGCTCTGGATTTTGCACTATGTGCATGGCTCTGCCTTATGCCTGACCTTGGGATGTCAGAAGCAAGTGGGTGTGAGCAGATAACCTTGGGTGAAGCTGGAGAGACTCCACCCAGCCTGGGCTCACTGCTTTGTCTTCTGACAGGTGATCTCCTCCATCATTCCCAACGATGAGTACTTTGGCTTCGAGCCTCTCAGGTTTCAGGTAAGCAGGACATAGCTGTGGAAGCAGGAATGGAGCTGTCATGGGACTCTGGGGTCCCAACAGCAGCAGGGTAAGAGCACACTGATGGAGAAGCTAACATAGCACCAGAGTAGATCCGTGGGGCCCTTCACAGGGATGTGAGCCTCTGGCCCTTAGGAGCTGCATTTTAGTCTCTCTGCTCTGGCAGAGGAGCAGTGCAGGCTTTGCTCAGCACACTTCAGGAAGCTTGCCACAGCCATGGCTGCCCTGCACTGCCAGCTGAGCTCCTCAGGACACAGAGCAGGGGAGAAGATTTTCTTCCTCACCTCCTGATGGCATAAAGAGTGGAGCAGCAGAAACAGAAGCTGTGTCCTCGCCAGGTGCAGAGCTGCAGACTGGGTGCTGTGGTGTGCCAAGGATGGTCAAAAGCAAAGGCAAAGCAGCAGAGTGGGCATTCAGAGGGACAGTGACAGGGTGGCACTGCTGCAGTCCCAGGAGCTGCACTGAGCAGCTGCTGTTTCTCTCCCCCAGAAGCAGAGCTGCTCTGAAGCCAGTGCTGATGCCCTGCGGTAAGTGCTCAGGCCCACCCTGGCCTGCCTCTGCTCTCTGTTTCTCTTCAGAAGGTCATGCTTTGTTCTCTGGGGCTTTTGTCAGGACACTCAGTGGGATCCACACCCACTTCTCATGGGATGGAGTGGGTGACAAACATGCAAAGGCTGCTGACCACACTCAGCAGCACCTGTCGCAGCAGGATCTCATGGCAGGGTGCTGGAGCTGAACAGTCTTGGGAGGCAGGCATGGATCATGCCATGGCTGGGGAATGGAAGTAGAGNTGGCAGGGTGCTGGAGCTGAACAGACTTGGGAGGCAGGCATGGATCATTTTGGGCATTTTGGGACCTGCCCAGGGCTGTGGCAGGGGAGGCTAGTGCTAGTGCTAGTTCCTGAGACAAGGCTTCCAGATTCTCCCTGCCAGGGCTGCTGCTGTGAACCAAAATCAGCCTTGTTTCAAAAACGTGGAAGTCATTTGTCTTGGTGGCATTGAACCAACAGGGCTGGGTCTAGTGACTGCTTTGGTCTGCAGAGTGCTCCTCAGTACAGTGGGAGTGGGGCAGTTGCATCTGGGCAGTGTTCTGCAAGCTCCTCTGGTCCCACTTGGGCCAAAGGGCAGCAATGGGAATCAAGGTTTGCCAACACCTGAAACTTCTGGGACGTGCCAGTTGGGATTGGTGCAGTGCTGTGGATCAAAGGCAGCCAGCAGCAGGGCTGCAGGGGCAGTGAGGCTGCTGTCACCCTTCCTTTGCAGGGACAGTGAGGTGAGCTACTGTCGAGTTGTGTCCCAGTACTGCCCCGAGGGCTGGCGGAGCCTGCCGGTGCCAGCAGGGAGCTTGGTCTGTGTGCTGGCAAGAGGAGCAGAGGGCTGGGCCACAGCCATCCACGGGGGACAGGTAAGGAAGCAGGGAGGTCTTCAGCCCATCCCCACAGCAGAGCACAGCCCTGCCTGTGAACAGGAGCTTGCTGCAACCCTCTGAGCACATTCCTTGGAGGCTCACCTGGAGCACTGCAAGCAGAGGGTGAGTTCAGGAGCTCATTTCCACGGCCCAGGTGCTAATCATAGATTTCTGTGACACTCAGTTCCTGCCAGCTTCTGCCATTCATCTCTGCAGGGCATCTCTGGGGGCAGTTGTGCTCTCCACCACACAGGAGTAATGCAGGGTAACAGAGCACACCAGGGACAACTCTTGGAGCAGTGTTTGTCACCTAAGAGGTCCAGTGGAGCCAAAGAGACAGAATCTCAGGATATACTCAATTGGCNCACATCCCCAGGTCTGTAGCTCCCCATGGGATTGTTGTGACCCAGGGGCTTGGCCTCGTTGAACCTCATGCAATTAGCCTGTCCAGACCCCACTGTAAAGCTTCTCTACCTCTAACAGGTGGACACAGCCACCCAGCTTGGTGCCATCTGCAAAGTGACTGAGGGTGCCCTCAGTGCCCTCCTCCAGATCATTGATAAAGGCATTAAAGAGGACAGGTCCCAGCACTGAACCCTAGGGGACACCACTAGTGACAGATTAGTCCTTACCTGTTAAATTAGCTTAGGGAAGGCCTGGGAGGGTCTCAGCTGTGTAGCCAGGTTTTATAAAGGGCTCTGGAGAAGATCTGGGGGATTAGAATCCAGGAAATCTGAGATCTTCCTGCAGACTGGGGAGCTGCTGGGGTAAGCAGCTTGGATAGAAACAGGTAAATATGGCAGGATGGAGACCCTTTTGTTGGCAGAATCCACTTCTCACCTGTTCCTTACAAGAGCCACTGCAGCCCTGGGGTGGGTTGAGCCAGTGGAGGGATCATATGTCTGTACTGCCTAAAGAGCTCCAAAGATTCTTCACAAGACCACTAAGAAACAACCCCAGTGAGCTGCTTGAGCAAGGGAGGCAGAGCTCTGAGGAGTGCCAGCAGGGTAGGTGCAGAAATAAAGGCAGGCACAGCTGAACAGCTCTTTCTGTCTGCTTTTTTAAAGAGAGGATGTCCCCACAGGGACCCTCCTGTGTCAGAGTCACAGAATGCTCTGCCTTGGAAGGGACCTCCAGA
>WBNM01021749.1:0-10135 GCA_013399055.1 Ramphastos sulfuratus | reverse complement strand
CTGTGATTCTATGATTTACAAGCTTACTTAAAACCCAAATAAAGAAAAAGACAAAAAAAAACCCCAACAACCAAACCAAACAAAAAAACAACAACAAAAAAAGACCCACAACAAACTCCAAGGTACAGGATCTAACAAAAGATAAGAGGCAGAGGAATGAGAGGAATTTCAAATGGCCTAAATTTGATAAAACTTTTATTGAAGGAAGAGTTTTATGTGCTCATAAAATAAAAAATGGAATCATCCATGGGAATTGCATCTTTTAAGTCTAGTTCTATTTGTATTTTTGCTTGACTGAAAAGATGAAGCCACGTTTTTAGAAGGAACTTAATTTCATGCTAATAAGTCACATTTCTGAGTCCTTATGTTCATAATTGAAGCCAATAGTTTAATGGCCATATGTTGGCTTACACATCAAAGCTAGCTGTTGCATGGCATAGTGGTGGTGCTGGGATAAAGCAGAAAGCTGAAGCAAAAATTGATGCTAAGTAGCCAACATTTCCCTAGATAGAAGACCAAATGCCAGGGTGATGCAAATGTAATTATAATAAATGAGCCCTACTCACACACAATTTCATTAAACAGGGAGTGCAAGTCGCGTCCCTCCTCCTACTTTTGCACTTAGGGAAGAAGTGGAGAGCTACAAGAAGAAATCAGTAAATTAGAACAAATGTATAATGGAATTCCTACATAGAGAACCCTGAAATCCTTCTCCAACTTACTAAATCTGCATTCAGCCATTCAGCAGTCCTATAGATGTGAAATAACATGAAATAACCTCAGCATTAGCATTTCTGCTCCAGCACATGTCCTAGGTTGTGGCAGAGATAGCGACACAAATGTTTGCTGTGAGTACTTGGTCTTGCAATTGGTGCAGAGGTGACTATTATATTTAGTGTTACCTCTTCCAGGTTTTGTTAATGGAAGGTGTAATCCAATTAGTTCTCTAAGAAATGTTTGACATCACAACTGAACCTTTATTTTTTCTTTAACAGGGTGTTTGAGCATAGGGTCATCAGAAGTCTGAGTCACTTCTTCAATGATGGGCTGAAATTTTGCATGCTTTTGTAAAACTCTTCCTCACCACCTACCTACTATGATGCATGGGTGAAAAGAAAAATTTGGTAACTTTCTGGGCAAAGGAAAATGCTCAAATCTGTAAAGACTGATTTATATGACTAGTTGCTTTGTTACATCCTTGCCCTTATCCTCTGCTGTGTGAATGCTTAAAAATGTAATCTTATTGTCTAAAATCCCAACGTCAGTATAAAAAGAAGCAAAACAACTAAGATGTGAAAGGAAGACTTTTTCACGTTAGAAATTAGCATGTCATCTTCCCTTTGTCATATTAGAACCAAATGATTTTTATGTGAAACATATTTACCATGTCTTTAGTCCATTAATATCCATTGAATAATAAATAAAAGTCATAGTCATTGCAGTTCAGTAGGACTTTGTTCTACCTGAGGGCTCTTAAATAATGTAGCATTTAGAACAATGTGCAGATTACACATCCAAATGTCTTTGAGTTATTTGTATTTTAAAATTGGACTTACCCTCACAAAGAGACAAAAGAGCCTGGTATGCTGTCTTCTTAACCAAAATGCTTCCAGTATTAGATAATTCAATACAAGAAGTCTCACAGTGGACCATTAGTATGTAATCTGTCCCTACAGGACATGACGACACTTGTTATTTTTACCTGTAAAGAAGATTTAGATTTCCTAAGTTGTAATACTGGAGTGCCAGCCTCAGACTCAGGAAGCCTGCACTTACCTTCTTGCTATGACAGAGATTGATGGACTTTGCACCAAAAAAAAATTTAGGTTAAAAGGATCTAATCATATAGCACCGTTTCCAACCTTGATGAAGTGAATGCATTTGGTGGTTTGGCCCTGGCTAGGTGCCAAATGCCCACCCATGCCACTCTGTCATTTCCCCTCCTAGATGGACAGGGGAGAGGGAAAAATATAACCAAATCCAGTTATAAGATAGAAGCAATTTAATGATAATGGTAAGCAAAGTGATAGACAACGTAGAAGTAAAAGCAGAGAGAGATGTTAGTCTCTGCCTCCCATCAGCAGGACAGTGGTTGGTCTTGGGAAGCAGGGCTCTGTGCCTAATGGTTCCTGTGGAAGATAGACACCAGGAGCGACTGAAGAAGTTGGGTCTGTTTAGTTTGAAGAAGAGGAGGCTGAGGGTAGACCTCATTGCTGTCTACAGCTTCCTGAAAGGGCGTTGTGGAGAGGCTACTGCTGGTCTCTTCTTGTTCTGTCACTAGTTATGTGTGAGAAGGAACGACCTCAGACTGCAACTGGGTAGGTTTAGCCTGGACATTGGGAAACATGTTTTTCCCAGCAAGAGTGGTCAGGCATTGGAATGGGCTGCTCAGGTAGGTGATGGAGTCACCAAGCCTGGATGTGTTTAAATGTCATTTGGATGAGGTACTTGAGGATATGGTTTAAAGGCGAACTTTGTAGAGTAGGGATAATGGTTGGACTTGGTGATCTTGAGGGTCTTTTCCAACTGGAATGTTTCCGTGATTCTATGAATCTTCCCAATCTTCCTTCTTTCACTTCTTATGTCTGAGCTGACATCATAAGGCATGGAATAGTTTCTTTGGCCAGATTGAGTCATCTGGCTCATCTGTGTGCCCTCAGACTGTTGGGGTGAGGAAATGTTGAAAAAGCACAGCTTGGGTGCTAGCCTTAGCAGTAGCCAAAACACTGCTCTGTTATCAACACTCAGCTACAGCACTGCAAAACACAGCACTAGAAAGATACTTTGAGGAGAATTAACTCCAGCTCAACCCAAACCCAGTACAATGCAATTACAGAAGAGGCTGCAGAAAGGTGTTGTGCTGTGTGGTGTGGTACATAGGCAGCTGGAAAGTCATACTGCTGTGTTGTTTCTTAATGTACATTTCTTTGTCTCAGGGGGCCTCCTCCCAAACGATTTGCCTGTCCCTGAACTGTTTCAGATGAGGGCACCCACACACTGCTTTTCTCACAAAACATGCCCCATCCTTCTGCATTGTGTCTGTTCAATAACTGAGCTTTTAATGGCATTTGAGGTGTTTAAGAGCCATTTTCCCTCTGCTTATTCATACAGCTGTGTGATACAGTTAATCCACCTGATGCATGAATTCCTGCAATACTCACAGTACTCCACACCCCTTTAGCAAGAGGTAGACACACTACCACTCTGTCTCTCTACTGTCTAGCTGACCACAAAAGGAAGTGGGGAGTAAAGCCTAACATGTTCCTTATCCTATAGCCCATGTGTCAACTTTGGTGGCTGCAGGATGTCTGCAGCTGAAATGAGACTGCTGTTTTCTAAGGACAGTCATACTCAGCTAGCACTGGTGCCCAATGATGAGAGACTTTGGCATCTCAATGCCTCTGGCTGAATAGCTTGCTCAGTTGTTGGGTGTGTAACAAACACTGCTGACATGGTGACAGATGCTTCCAAGTGTCCCTTGACAAAGGCCGCAGTCAGGTGCCGAAATTCTTGAGGTATCAAGTTTTGTGACTCCTTGCACGTGAGTCCACACCTGCAGAACAAGAGATGACAGCTCTGTCTTGTCCCTCAAGATAAACATAATGTTCCAGCTTCACAGTAACACTGATGTATTTAGCCTATGTAGTCTTGTCTCCAATGTCCATGAGTCTTTTTTATTTATAATAACTCTAAGAAATGAAATTATTTGTGCTTTTTCTCTTTACTCCACTGTATGTCCTTTCATTCTCATGCTAAGAGAGAAGTGAAATAGTGTAATTCAGTTAGGCTTATCTGGATCCCTGATTATTTTTTATAGAATCATAGAATGGTTAGGTTGGAAGGGACTTTGAAGATCATCCAGTTCCAACCCCCTGCCATAGGCAGGGACACCTCCCACCAGTACAGGTCACTCAAGGCCTTGTCCAACCTGACCTTGAACACCTCCAGGGAGGGAGCAGCCACAACCTCCCTGGGCAACCTGTGCCAGTGTCTCACCACCCTCACTGTAAAGAACTTCCTCCTGACATTCAGTTTCAATCTCCCCTCTGCCAGTTCAAACCCATTGCCCCTTGTCCTGTCATTACAAGACCTTGTAAATAATCCTTCCCCAGCCTTCCTGTAGGCGCCCTTCAGATATTGGAAGGCTACTCTAAGGTCTCCTGGAAGCCTTTTCGTCTCGAGGCTGAAGAACCCCAACTCTTGTAGCCTGTCCTCATAGGAGAGCTGCTCCAGCCCTCTGATCATCTTTGTGGCCCTTATACCTGTATCATGTCTTGCTAGGAGCAATGAAAATCCTGTATCTAATTTTTACTTGTATTGAAATTTCTTAATACATCTAATTCTTAGTGTCACTGTACCACATAAACTTTTTACTACAACCTTTCTGACACAGTGGCTTGTTGTTTTGTTATACATGACATCCTTGAGGTCCCTTCCAACCTTACCATTCTGTGATTCTATGAGGCAAGAATAACTTTGTGCTATGTAAAGGCTCCTCTGTGTTGTCCAAGAGAACTGTCCTCAAAGGATAGGGGACAGTTGCTTTCCTTCTATTGATTTACAGCTGTATCAGCCTTAATTTTTAATCAGCAAAACTTTGGAACTGGCAAATTTGTTTTCAAACTTCATGGTAGGAAACCAGTTAAAGCACAATCTTTCAGCCCCACANCACTAGAAAGATACTTTGAGGAGAATTAACTCCAGCTCAACCCAAACCCAGTACAATGCAATTACAGAAGAGGCTGCAGAAAGGTGTTGTGCTGTGTGGTGTGGTACATAGGCAGCTGGAAAGTCATACTGCTGTGTTGTTTCTTAATGTACATTTCTTTGTCTCTGGGGGCCTCCTCCCAAACGATTTGCCTGTCCCTGAACTGTTTCAGATGAGGGCACCCACACACTGCTTTTCTCACAAAACATGCCCCATCCTTCTGCATTGTGTCTGTTCAATAACTGAGCTTTTAATGGCATTTGAGGTGTTTAAGAGCCATTTTCCCTCTGCTTATTCATACAGCTGTGTGATACAGTTAATCCACCTGATGCATGAATTCCTGCAATACTCACAGTACTCCACACCCCTTTAGCAAGAGGTAGACACACTACCACTCTGTCTCTCTACTGTCTAGCTGACCACAAAAGGAAGTGGGGAGTAAAGCCTAACATGTTCCTTATCCTATAGCCCATGTGTCAACTTTGGTGGCTGCAGGATGTCTGCAGCTGAAATGAGACTGCTGTTTTCTAAGGACAGTCATACTCAGCTAGCACTGGTGCCCAATGATGAGAGACTTTGGCATCTCAATGCCTCTGGCTGAATAGCTTGCTCAGTTGTTGGGTGTGTAACAAACACTGCTGACATGGTGACAGATGCTTCCAAGTGTCCCTTGACAAAGGCCGCAGTCAGGTGCCGAAATTCTTGAGGTATCAAGTTTTGTGACTCCTTGCACGTGAGTCCACACCTGCAGAACAAGAGATGACAGCTCTGTCTTGTCCCTCAAGATAAACATAATGTTCCAGCTTCACAGTAACACTGATGTATTTAGCCTATGTAGTCTTGTCTCCAATGTCCATGAGTCTTTTTTATTTATAATAACTCTAAGAAATGAAATTATTTGTGCTTTTTCTCTTTACTCCACTGTATGTCCTTTCATTCTCATGCTAAGAGAGAAGTGAAATAGTGTAATTCAGTTAGGCTTATCTGGATCCCTGANACCATTCTGTGATTCTATGAGGCAAGAATAACTTTGTGCTATGTAAAGGCTCCTCTGTGTTGTCCAAGAGAACTGTCCTCAAAGGATAGGGGACAGTTGCTTTCCTTCTATTGATTTACAGCTGTATCAGCCTTAATTTTTAATCAGCAAAACTTTGGAACTGGCAAATTTGTTTTCAAACTTCATGGTAGGAAACCAGTTAAAGCACAATCTTTCAGCCCCACATGCTAAAAATACTAATTTTTAATTGTTGGGAATACCTGATTTGCATTACATTTAAGGCTTTTTCTCATCACCCTAGAAATGTTGAAGGGAATTAGATATGATTAGATTTCTAGAAATGTTGAAGGGAATTAGATATGATTAGATTTCTACATACTTGGTGGTACATTTACTGTGTTAGGGAGGCTGTAAAATGGTGTAGTGTAAATCCTGATTCCAACCAGTGACAAAATTCACATGGATTTTAATGTAAGTGAATTTCACTCAAGTTTTAGGGCTACAAGGGGCCATTGTGATCATTTTAATCAGAATTACAGCATAATACAAGACAGAATTCTTTCAGATATTTCCTGTATAAAGTCTGTAATTTCTGCTTGAGCTATTCCATACCTTTCAGGAACGCACATTTTTAATTTAAATATCTCAGTGATGAAGAACCAAGTATTTCCCTAGGTAAATAGTCCAAATTGTTGATTGGATTCACTGATAAAAATACACACCTAGGCTAATATCAATCATCTAGCTTCCACCTTCAAATATTGAATCTCGTTATGCTTCATCTGTTAAATTAAAAGGCTATTTGCAATCAGGAATCTTCTCTTTGTAAGTAATTGTAGGCTGTAATCAAGTCACCTCTTATCCTTTCCTTGGATGTACTGGAAACTCTGCAAACCACCCTTTTCAGACCTTACTCAGTGTAGTATTTTTTGATGAAGCTTTCTGCTTGTAGCTTTTTTTAGATGTAGGGACTAAAAAATAATAAAAAAAGTACTATTTTAAAAGATAGTGCCACAATATGGGGGGGAAGGCAAGTAAGTGTAGCAATTTTTTCTATCAATACAGTAGTCTCTAAATTTAATCTATTTGCTGTTAATCTAACTGCCAAGAATTAAACCCAAGGTGGCTGTTCAGAGATAGGAGCAAACAATAGCAAAAATGTGACATATGGAGTAAGCATCTGCAAACCACTTGCTCTTATCTGGTCTAGTGGAAGATGTCCCTGCAAATGGCAGGGAGATTGGAATGAGATAATATTTAAGATCCTTTCCAACCTAAACCATTCTATGCATCTATGAATTAAACTCCTATACTGAAAATATCTGCCAGCTTTCTGAATAGGTAATAACAAAACTCTGTATTCGAGCTGAAATGCAATTTATATGTAGAACTCTTACATGCTCAGTAGGTGTTCTCACCTGTGGGATCCCTAGCCCCTCTGAAGATCTTTGTAATGATGTATTAAAGACAAGTTTCATGGATCCTGCTCCTGACAGTTGACTATCTCCAAAACATTAAGCTCAGGTCAAACTAGTAAGGTCTTTTGCAGTTGTTCAAACAGCATCTGCTGTATTATTCATGCTCTATCTTAGCTGCATGATCTCAGCCTCCTCTTGCATGATTCCTTTATACTTTTCAAAACATGAATGACTATAATGTTTCTTCAGTACTGTGCAGGGTAATAAACATCAAGCATAAGTTTGTGTGCATGTGTGTGGGTGATGCTGAGGTAAGAAAAACTTGACCAGAAGGCCGGAAAGCTGGCACCAGTATAAGAACAAAGATGATGTGAAGTGTTACAGTGCTTTTTCTGAAGTACTTTACTGTTCCTGCAAGGGTCTGTAACCTGAGTATAGAAAATGAAATGTCATCAAACATCCACTTCCTAGAGTGCATTTGTTAAGGTACTATTCAATGTATGTGAAGTTTAACTATCACACATTGTAGCTTATATACATGCAACAAGATAACATATTTATTAAGTCCAATAAAGTAGTAAATGGAATCAAATAGATATAAATTTATGTCTTACTGTTTCAGTCTGCTTTTGCTGAAGGGATGGTTCTTTTATGGATCTCCTGGATGAAACCAAGAAGGAACTGAGTGGTTGGTTTGGGGAAAACACTTGAATTTATTTTGCTTACATGTGCAGGAGGAAAAGTTAGAAATACAGAAAACGAGGAAGAAAAAAGCTAAGGGGTAGCAAAGCAAAGCAAAGACAATTACTGCTGTGGATCCAGGTGATGTCTCACTAATCCTGAAGGTCTTGATCAGTGGGGAAGCTTCAAACTCTCCCTGTTACCTCTGGAGTTTTATAGCTTTCCCAGTGTGGTAGGGTTGGGTCCCCTCCAAATCACCGGAGTAGCTCAGAAGGTTTGGAAGCAAAATGAAGCTGTATTTACAGCAAAGCTAAAATCTAAAAGTGTATATGTACAAAATATTTTTACATATATTTACATATATTTACAATTGTTTGCAATTTAGAAATAACACAAAAAAATCCTTTGAATTGTCCCCCCACCCCCCTGGACAAGGGAACAAGGGAATAGCTCTCCCCCAGAGAGAGATCAGAAGAGCCCCTCTGCTATAAACTTAGCCATAAACAAGAGTCTCAGCCAAGGTCAGCAAAGCCATGCATAGGCACTAGCCAGCAGCCAGAGTGAAGAAAAGGGAGGGAAGAACCAATTTGTGCAGCATACTTTATACTATTTGACAGTCCAATGGAATTATATAGACTTAGCACTTTTCTTTTGCATCCAATGCCCTCTTTTAATTACTGTTTACTACTTTATTTTTTTCTATTCAACGTCTTTGGAATTCTTGTTTATATTCAGAACCAAGATAGAAGGTTAGTTTTAAACTATCCTTGCACTGTCACTGGATGCTAGAAAGACACCAAGTGCTTCTCTGTAGCTGCAACAAAGTGCACTTTGGTTTTGTGTGGTTTGGAGTTTTTGGAGGGCTTTGTGGATTTTTTTTTTTCCCTAAAATGCTTATACTGTAGGAAAATGCACACTCTAGAACATTTTCTTCTGGGAATGAAGAAATACCAGTGTGTGAAAAGTGTGGAGTTTTGCTTATACTAATTCTTACTTGGATTTTCACTACTGCTTTGACATTCTTGCTAGAAAATGAGTTTGGCCATAACTGCTTTCCAGATATTTCAACTGTAACCATAGCTTCCTAAGAGCTAGTAAAGACACATAGTTAAGGAGGCAGAGTAGATTTCTTTCAACAGGTGCTTGAAGAAGAACCGTTTGAATGGATGTAATGTGCTAAAACCCTTTGCTAGAAAAACACATGGAATAAAATAAGGCACAAGAGAGTTTCTGTGATTCAAGGTAATGGTAATAACAGCATTACCTCATATAGCTTTGCCATTCCTTTAACATCATAATGTATTTCCATCCCAGCTTGCACAGGTATTTATGTGTGAAAAGGAAATAAAAAGAAAGATGAGTGCAGTACAGAGGCCAGCTCGATATGAAGCTACACTAAGAATTACTAAAGCTTTGGGGATTATTCCCATATTCAGACTGAGATGCACATGCAAAGAATTGGTAAAAGCAAGACTGACCTTTATGTAGACCACCATTGATAGCTTTGAGTGAAAATATAAAATAGCTTCATTCCATGTAATTATAATAGTACAGCAATACAGGGATGAGTTAGGAGGTGCTTTGAAGTCAAAGTCAATCCTGTAGTCAGATCAGCTAAGATGGATTGTTGCCAACATACCCACTTCTATATTTGTCCTGTCATATTTCATTATACTCAAGTTCCCTTAAATCCTTTAGCTGAGTTAGAAATTATGTCTTGATTTGGAAACAGATAGGCCCACAAAGGCATTGGGCACCTTTTTGTGTGCAGTGTATGGTGTTACTAAGTACAGAGATAAAATACTCTGGACATTTCTTCTGTTAGTCAAATAACTGCATGTGATAGTTCCAATGCAGTTGCCATTAGAAAGCAATGAAATTCACTGTGTGTGAGGAATAAGAGGCAAATTCCTTCTGGGAGAAGAAGAGAGAGCAACCATGCATGCATCTATATTCTATGTATGCTACATAGAGTATTCAAGTATTTCTAGTCTAGTAAGTACAGATCTATTTCACAGCATGGGATTTATTGCAGTACTCCTGATACTCTTTAATACTCTGGAACCCAGGCAGGAGTTGCAAACAATTGACTCGGGTTTTTTTTTTTTGAGGGTGTGTATGTGTGTGTGTGTGTTAAAATTTGCACTAAGGTAGCCAAAGGAAGCTAAAAGTCATTCCCAGATAATCTGCTGATGTACATGAGCAATTTTGTTGTGACTATGGTAATACCTGCTGACTTACATGGCACAGGATCACAGGATGTTGAGGGTTGGAAGAGACCTCCAGAGATTGTCGTATCCAACCTCCGTGTCAGAGCAGGACCATAGAATC
>WBNM01021740.1:0-17857 GCA_013399055.1 Ramphastos sulfuratus | reverse complement strand
ACCTTAGCTTATTTCACAGAAAAACATAGTGAAATTCAGAAAGTGCATCAAAAGACAGTGATAAAATGGTTCCCCCCACCAAGCACACAGCGGCCAGCCCAGAGGAAAATACCAACACCCCAAACCCAGAAACCAGAAGGAGCAACCTAAACAGGAAGCCTCTCATGTTGCATCTGAACTTCAAGCCCTGTGATATTTTGGTTCAGCCAGCACTTTCATTTTGAAGCTGCCGTGACTGCAGCATTGTATTGAATACACATCAGCAGATTCAGTTCAACATTATGGTGAAAGAAGTCTCATCTGAGGTGAATTGAATGGACTGAAAATGCATTGATCTGAGTATAAATATGGAAAGTTACTGTTGTTCTAACGATGTATTCTCATTCTGAAAATACGGCTTCAAATAATTGTGGGAAGTGATGTTTCAAAGAAGAATGTTTCAGAAATTGGGAGAGCCAATTTTCAAGTGATGCAGCTACACACAGGCCAAGCAGACAGCATCACCTACCATCAAAGATCGTTGTTTCTTTTTTTGCCATGTGACATCCTGTGCTAAGTTTCTAGCAGTTTTGCCAGAACTTAATGGCGAAATCTGAAAATATTTCAAGAAAGGTGCCCACCAGAGCATAAACTGGATTTGGAAAGTTTTAACAGAAGTTGTTCTCTCTTTCTGAGAAATGTTCAGAGCAGCACACAGGCCTTTGCTTGTGGCAGTACAGAGCCATCTCAATTCACAGCTTTACTGTAGCATGACATTCACATGAGAGGACTCTGCACTGCCTGTGGAATCTGTATGCCTAATTCATTTAGGAAGGAAATGTTTTTTGAAGTTGCTGTTAATAATTTAAGATTGTTTAGTAACATAGGTAAGTTTTTGGCCTGTCTGGATAATTTTGACTGTTTTGGCTTACAGTATCAGTTTCCTCCTATCATGAGTTTAACAATTTACTTAACAGGATGTCAATACAGAGAGCTGGTAAACAGACTAGCACAATGACATTCCAAAGCCTAAAGCGTTTCAGTTTGAAAGGCACAGGGATGTAGCATGTGGCAAACTCAAGCCAAGCACATATGGTGGTTGGATTGATTTCAGGGAAACCAATTTTCCAGCACCTGAAGAAGGCCTTTGATAAGGATATCACAAAGATGCTGAGGCACACTGAAAAGTTCGTTGTGGCCTCTCTAGAGGGATAGCTCATTCTAAAGAAAAAGCTGAAAAGAAGTGAGAGGTCTCTGGAATAAGAAAATTGGATCTAAAAATCTGACTCGCAGTGACACAAAATTTACAGAGAGTTTTTGAGCAAACCTATTCAGAAAGAGTAATAGTGGCAGGCAAAATATCCATTTAGTGAGAAAAGAGGAAGTAAGTGACAAAACACAAGCAAAACTCCAGAAATACCAGATTTCCACCATTTTTTATAGGAAAGAGATCAGTCTCTAAAACATGACTCTGTTGTTTTAGTCCTAGACAATTTCGTTATGAAGTCAAGGGAAAAAGTATTATGCTCTTTAATCTATCTCCTATCATCCTTTTGTTTTGAAGGTTCGTACAAAAGATCGTGTCTTTGACAGCATAAGTCATCTCATCAATCATCACCTTGAGAATAATTTGCCAATAGTTTCTTCTGGGAGTGAACTCTGCCTGCAACAGCCTGCTGAGAGGAAACACTGACTCCACATAACTGTTTCAGTTTTTGTAATTTGCAAGCTAAACCTGGTAGAAATTGCATTTCTGATAAAACATGTACTCTAAAAGCCCCCGTGTATTCACATATATTTCACCTGTATTTTTTTTTTTTTTTTTTTGTTTTTGTTTTTTTTTTTTAAGGTTTGAGCAGCTCCATTTCACACGGTACATTTGAAAATTCTCAATGCTTTATGTAAACATAAGTCACAGCAGAAGGCTTTCTTAATGTGAATATTGATAGTGTATATATACACATTATATATAGAAATACAGTATATATTTATATTTTTCAAGTCAGTCTGTTGACAGTATAGAACTGTGCCATCTGTTTTTACTAGAAGAAAAATGACAATAGTGATTGTTCAGATAAAAATTCACCAGTCTCATTTTCTTGAGAAAATTAATAGCGTGAATCTTATTTCTGATTTTACCTAAGAAGCACAACTATGGGGATTATAGGCAGGTTACACTGGGTAACCATAGCAGTTGGAATTCAGCAATTAGTATTCCAACTCGGAAATCTAGCATAAAATGATTTTTAAAACCGTTATTCAATGTTACTGATATGAAAAGTGTTTTTCTGATGTCAAGTTTGAATTCTTATATGATGCTACTCAAAACATTTGTAACTTCCTCTAACAATGACTTGATGTGATCTCTCTGTGTACAAGGTGTGTGCATTTGATTTTTCTAATGATAATATAACAACATTCTGCAACTCTAATTTACTAATTTGATTGCCAAGCTTATTTGTAAGTAGTTCTCTGCTTATGGTGAAGACCTAGGTGTCCTTGACTACCAGTCTCCAATGAAATGGTACATACCAATTATGGAAGTTCAAATAACTCGTGTTTAATAAGTTTAATGCAAGATGGTTGTTCAAACACATAGCTGAAAAATCTGTTCTTCTAAACAGTGAAAACTATCATGACTCGGTGGTCCATTTTGCAAATTATGCCATTTGCATTTATCTACCAAAGCATAACCTTGACTTTGGCCTTCAGCAAGTGATAGGTATTGCAAATATACTGGGGTTTTTTTCCTAAATATGAAGTTGAAAAATACATGTAACACTAGAGATGCATTTCTGGCAGAAATGCCCTTGATACTGGGAAATAAATGTTTTAAGGAAGGTTTGTACTATTCAGACACAAGCATTATATGAAGTTACTTTCCTATCGTATGAAGCTTATTAGGATCCGATTTCAATAAACACAATTTCTGTAAAAGTGAAGTTTGTGCTACATTCAGGATTTATTCTTCAGCACTCTAAGGTCTTCTCTAGCACCAGTATCTCAAATCAGATCTTTGTACTTCATTCATAAAGGTCAAGACTTAGCAGGGTAAGTCTAGGTTAAGCACCTGCTACCCAGACTACTTAGATTTAGTTTAGATTTAGTTTTAAGAATTTGTTGTTTAAAAATTTGTGAAACTACAAACAAACTGACTGATGAATTCACTCAGAATACATTTGGGTAAGATCTTAAATAGTTTGTTGTACTTGCTGCTTTGAAATAAGGTAAATCTCCAGTTTGGGAAGTTTGGTTTTGATTGATCTCAAGAACAAAAATGACTGCAGCATCTAAGACTAATCATGTGATCTGTGCAATAAAATACAGTTGATTCTGTAATCAGGACATTCAGAAGCCAAACGAAGACATTAGTGAACCAAATGCTTGCAATAGTCATTAGCTGATGCTTCAAATCTTGGTGGGAGATGAGAGCAAAGAAAATGAAATCAAATGCTGTATTGCTACCCAAATTAGTGTGGCACCAAGGCTAGTGGAATTCTTAATATGTGTTTTTTCCTTTCACTTGGTTGGAAATTGCAAGGCAATGTGAATCTTATACCCCAAAGCAGTATGCATCAAAAATTACATCATTAAAGAGAATTTGTATCTCACTATATTCTCTCAATTTCCACCTTTTTTGGTCATATATAACACATCATACCATGCTCCCATCTCCTTATAAACATGTCCTGGAAAGTTTTTAGTGTGCTATCACTAACAATATGAGAAGGCCTCTTTTGTATTTTTAATGTTGTATATCACTTCAGTAAAAGTCTAACTCAGGTACCTTCAAAAATTCCACCTCCTTCATTTGTCTATTTTAGATTCCTAAATACCCTATCAGTGTATGCCTGGAAAAGTTTGGCAAGCTGTGCGTGTATGAATGAAGGCAGTAAACGGACACTGAAATAAGGATCTCAATTTTCTTGCCACTGTCCTAGATGTAGTTTTAATAACTTAGCAGTCACTTAGCTGTGTGTTTTGGAAATTAAAGCAGGTGGCAGGAAGACACAAAGTGCAACAGCCTGACAGAAGCATTACATTCCCCAGACTACATTTCACAAACTCTGCCTTCAGGAAAATGTGGCTTTTTAAAGCTGCTCTGTCAGCACAGTCTATTTGCCCAGCTCAGCATGCCAAGTGATGATGTAGAGGTTACACACAACTTGATCAAATGGTGTTTGGTTCTAGGTAGTGGTAGTGCCTTTGGGCTGCAACAGTGCCCTGCTGCCTCAAAGGGCCAGCAGATCTTTTCTGGCTAGGTATGATGATCTATGGGCTGGGAACTAAGTGATGTCAAAGATGTTCAGTAAGGGAGGGCACTGGGCCAATCAATCATCCTTCTGCAGATTGTGCCTTTGCTTTTTCACTTTGATAGATTTGGCTTTCCCCTATATGCAAATGGTATAAAAACGGTATAGCTATTTTGATTGCAGTTCCAAACCTGTTGTTATTAGAGTGGAAGACCACTTTACACTGAGCTCAACAAGAGCTAATTGAACTTGCTAGAGAGTCAGGGCTCATTGCTGTGAGGAGCCAACATTCCCAGCATTTAAGAGACTACATCCATAAAATGCTGTGTAATTGACTGAAAAACGGACAGCTGACAGCATAATTTGAGCCCACATCACCTTTTGTTTTTACTCTTTTTTTTTCAGTCCCAAGGGCTAGGCACTTGCTGGTGATAATTCAGCACTACAATTTCAAGAACTCCTATTTTACTGAAAGAACAAATATATTAGACTCAATAGAAATCTCTGAGATTAGATAACACCATGATAGCCTTTGCTGTTTTCCCAGAAGGTAGCTGAGGAGTCAGACCTGAATCTCTAAATATTCTACATGATGTCTACACTGATTTTGACTCCTATCTGATGATCAGGTTTGATTCCAGTTGTGTTGCAACTGTGTGAACTCCGGGCAATAAAAACACATTCTATTTCTTTAAGCAAAGAATTTTCAAAAGTGAATCAAATACGCCATACTCATTTAAATGCAGATCTAGTTATTATTAGGATAATAAAAATTTCCAGTAAGGCTGGCAGTGATAGATTTGACATTGAAGTACAGTTATATTCCCAAACTTTCAGTTATTTAAGATACCTCAGGAGCAATGATACCTCAAAGGCAGAGAATGTGATTTGAAAACTGAATATTTTTACTTCAGTGGGAGGTTGGTCAGAGTGAAGACTCCTAGGTTCTCTTCCCTAATGCAACAAGAGGATCTTCAGATTGGACATGGCTAGGTGGAGACCATAGGAGGAGTTGTGATTCTCATGGCTTAGTGACTTCTTCCCCACCAACGACTTTGCACATTCATTGGGAATAGGTTATACAGTAGCTTTCCTTCATTTCACATCCTGCATGTGATAATGCCTGTTCTGCCAGAAGCCTCTCTGTCACACATATG
This sequence comes from Ramphastos sulfuratus, assembly GCA_013399055.1. Classification (NCBI taxonomy): domain Eukaryota; kingdom Metazoa; phylum Chordata; class Aves; order Piciformes; family Ramphastidae; genus Ramphastos; species Ramphastos sulfuratus. Next base: position 12,468 of record WBNM01021740.1, on the reverse strand, counting down.
CAGACAAAGCTTGAACAAAGCGCACACCCTTGGGACCAGAATTTGAGTGTAAGATGTGCACTGTCACCAGAAGGAAATGTTCAGTAATGGTCTGGTAAACGTCACCTGGCAGCACTAAATATCTATCTATATCATGGTGATGCCTAGGTATCATGTTGTGCAGTAAGACAAATAAACAAACAAACAAACAAAAAACCAACAAAAAACCCCAAAATCCAAACCAAAACAAACAAAAACCAACCAACCAACCAAATCCCAACCAACCACCAAAAAACCTACAGTGCAACTGCTGCTGGCACAAATGCTAAATGCCAGGTACAATGTATTCGTAACAGAATTGATGCATATTTAGATATTGGTAAGTACCAAATTCTCCACTGAAAAACTAGCAGTTTTCCAGCCTCCAGGAAATTTACAGCTCTCAAGAAGAAATCTGGAACTTGTGACTGTTCTTACAAAAGGTTACAAAACCTGCTTTGAAGCCTTTGCTTTTTGCATCCAATGGTTAAGTAAATAGTAGCCCCAAGAATTTATATTAAGACCATGTTTCTATAAACAAGGTCTAAGTGAAAGCCACGGTTTCCTTTCTATCTTCCAGACATTTAAAAAATATGTCTGCAGAGAATCAAACTTCAGATTTATCTTAGTGTACTATCTAAAATGTTTATTTGCATGGACTTTTTGCCCAAACCTAGGGTTGTGCTCTCCACCTTTCCATGCTTGCTCAAAGCTGTCGGTATATAGGCGAATTCCCACTAAAAGCTTTGCGTTCTACTGTACTTACTCTACTCACTCAAACACAATGTCTGTAGACCTTGTTGACATCTGCATTGAATACAGCTGGAGTGAGGGAAGGCTTGTAGAAAAAATAAGATGGACATACAATTTGCCTGCAGTTAACCTGAGGTTTGGATAAAGACAGAAAATCTGTCTTGGGTGAGAAAATCCCAGAGATAATAAATGCGAGACCTGGAAACACAAGCCAGTAGGCACGTAACCTAATAATGAGAAGAGAGAGCTGTTGCCAGATTACAAACATGCAGATTTCTTGACAGGGTTTAAACAGAACCTCTGCAGAGTTGAGGTACCAAACTACTTAGATCTTGCCTGCTGCTTGTCTCTTTTTGGATATTTATGTTCATAAGCCTTGGTATGTTCTTCTTCAGATGCCAACATATACATCTTGCATGGCTTCCACTGAGAAACAGCAGTGATTTTTTTTTGCTGGTCTCAGTAAGGGGGATAAAATTTCAAAGCCACACATTTAGCAAAACAATCATGTAAAGAGTGTTAAAACTTGGTTAGACAACAGAACAGGTCATGGAAACCAAAGGGAAAAATAAGCTAAAGCTGGGTGACTCATTCTGCAGCCACACTTTGTGGGAAACAGTACAGATGACTCAGAAAAGGAAGGTGGCCTCAGATTTTCAGGTTAAGATGCAGAGTTGCATTTTATGCAGCTATCATGAAGGTCAAATAACCTATAGGTTGAATGGCAGCTTGTACCAGCAGTCCTCCTTTTTATTCCATGAGGGAAAATCCACCAAACACACCCAGACATGTATTAATTAAAAGTAAGTAAATTTTTTTATGACGTGAAGAATGTAAAGATTATAACTGGTATATATTTGTGTCCTTTGTGGCTGGATTGGTGTGTTAACTGCTTCTCAGTAAAGTTCTGCAGTTAAAAGATGCCAGGTTCCTTTGAGATCAATGTTTTCCTTTGCATTGTGTGGGCAACAACGACAAAGCAAAAAAAAAGCGACTCTTTTGCTGTAAAAGGGAGTTTGACTGTACATTAGTTATTTATTAATATTTACTACTTTTAGGAACATTTTTAACTGAGAATTGCAGAAAAAAATACTGTATGTGGAAATATTGTGATCATTTATATGCCCAACCACTTTTGTGAAACTCCAGTTTTTGTCTGTCTGCTGATTGTGCTATTTTGGTTATAGAGGCAATTTTTGTCTCTGAGGAAGACCTCAAGCAACAGAATTTGGAATATAACTGTCATGCAACTGTTTTCTGATTATTCAGTTTGTATATGATTAACCAAAGTAATAAAATCATTAGCATTGCTATCAGACTGAAATACATGTAAAGTGGGCTTGAGCTTCTTCTCCTATGCTCAGGTTTCCTAATGGCCTAATTTGATTTTGTTTGTTTTGGTGGTTTTGTTTGGTTTTTATTTATCTGATGGTATATCTGTTTTGTGGCAGAATGAATGAAATCCTACAAAGTTTGCCTGGATATTGACTAAGTCAATTAACTACTTATGTCAGTAGAGACAAGGATCAAAACTGTTAGAGGATGAAATGGCACATGAGTACTTTGAACTCAGTTACACCAGCTTTACACCAGAGGCACTCCACTTTGACAATGTTGATTTGCACAAGTTTATTTTTGATAAATACAATTTTCACAATGCAAGTAATCAACGGTGCAGGCCTCCTTTTTGGGCCAAATGCTGCTTTCTCCTGAAAAGACAACTTTCGTGCTTGGTGTGCTGAATAGACAAGGGTTGTTGAGAGGAGACCACTCCAAGGTCTTTCTGTGGAGAAAGACTACAACGGCAAGGTCCATGAAAGAGCAGCTGTTTGGTATACTCTGGAGAGGAGAAAGACTCCATGTCAGAAGAAAGCTTAGTTGGGCTGGTGTTTCACAAATCCTCCTCCTCCACCACCCTAGTGCATCCTTGCAAAGGCCCTTCCCTCATACCCGTTTGGATAACTGAGCCTGGGAATGCCCTCGGAGGTTATATTGCTCCTGGGAAGAAGAAATGCAGTATAGAAGGCACCATGGGCACCAGCATACCTCAGCCTCATGGCCTGATGGTGGCAAAAGAGAAACCCATTCTCCTGCTGTGCCTTCCCTTATAAGTTCTGTCATGAAAAGGGAGTACTCCTGGGCCTGAGGTGGCCCTGTGATGCACAGGACCCAGCAAAGTCACAAGGCTAGACTGTGCCCTTGTTTGTGTTGTTGGGTTAAATAGCACTACCCTGGACAAAAGACATCATCTGTCCGCTCAGAAGGCAGGGACTGTCTGCTCTCAGGACCTCTGCTTTTTGTGCACAAGCATCTCAGTGCTAGAGCAGCTGGAACGACAAACCATGTGAGCAGTGTCACACCCTATTCCCAGCTGTTTTTTTGTAAACTATAGTTAGAGATAATGTGCCTTTCCAAGGGAGTTGCTGTGCATGGTGCTGCTGGAGCACACATTTCTATGAGCAGGTGAGCCAAGGGACCGAGTCCCCTCTCACAAAAGCAAGGGCAAAGCCTTCCTCCTCCTCTGGAGACAGGGGAGGCAGAGCCTACCACCTTTGGCTGCACAATGCTCCCACATGTATGGCTCTGAGGTACAACACAGAGTTTAAACACAGGTTTTCCACAAAAGGCAAAAACCTTTTCCAATATTCTTGGAAAAATGACTGCTACACAACAACTTCAGTTCAAAGGTTTGAAATTTAATTAAGTTCTCAAAATGTTTATGGTATCTAATCAGTTGAAAATATTCCATAAGACTGTTGGCAATAAAACACTCTTGAGAAGCACATTGGTGAGTACTTTTTTTTCTTTTTTTTCCTCCTTTGCTGGTTTCATTTGCATTTCTCTCGTAATCCAGAATCAAAACAAATATTTCAATTAAGAAAATAATATGAATTTAATGTTAGTATCCTTTGTAGCTTTTGCTCCATGTAAAACCGATTTGGAAAAGGGAAACTTGATTCAATTTCTTGTATGCTCAAAATCAGCTCATGAAAAGCTGGGATTCTGGGATGTATTTTAAAGAATTTTGCAGTATTTTAATTATAAAAGCACCTATTCTCTTTCAAGGACAGGGCACTTTCCTGGTTGTTAATAATCCAGTGCTGCTTAACACTTGCCTTGTCCTACTTCAAAACTGTGTTCTGAAATCTTTCACAATCTGTGCTTTAACATGTCCCACTGGGATCTATCCACTGAAGACTGTATCCACATGATTTTTTTTCAACTCAGAAATACTTCTTAAATAGTATTATCAGTGTAACATGTGAACCCATTAATCTTACAAACCTGCTTCAAGTACAGCAGGGTAGCGAACTAACAAAATATCCCCACAGCTCCAAAACTGGAGAAGAAAGTCTAAGCAGAATGAAAGTACTGACAAGAAATCACATGGCCTCCCAACAGCGGAGCTGCTTGCAGGACCTGTACTTTGCATCAACTCTGACAACAGGTAAGGCTAGAACCCAGATGTTAAAATACACTTTCGAGTGCATGTACTTGGACTTCAGATATTTTATTTTTCCCCGCTAAATAGCGAGAATCATGTAATATCCTTGACATGACATTTGGTGTGGGGGCAGCCACGTTTTCTCAAACCACTGTGTTGCTAACTCCCTTCTGTTCTACAACAGGGAGGAATGCTGCCACATGCTACCACCCTGTGATCTAACATTTTTAAGTATACAAATATTTCAGCTGTCAGTTTTCAAAGACACAACTTCAGGGGAGAATTTTCACACTTAAAATAAAGCCAACAGCACTGTCATATCTAATGAATTAAGCAAGCCATTGCAATGCAATGTCACCATTTCTATTTCTCTCAAATTGCCATAGCTACAGAGCTGATAACCCAGCCTGTATATGCAGTTCATACAGGTAATCATTCTTAGCTTAGTTTAGCTTTATTTTATTAAGTGCACCGCTTTTTAACATTTTTGGTAGAATTTATTTCTTATTTACTAGTCTCTTTCACAGTTATTTCGTACAAATCCATTTTTTTCCTTTATTCTTACACTTTTCCAACAGTGTATAATGTTTACAAGCAAACTGTTAATTTGTAAAAGATAATCACAATGCAAACCTCTAAATTTTAAAGGCTTCTACACACATTACACAACTTGCACGCTACACATACTTGGGAGAAGTCTAATGTTGTTCCTTTAGATTATTAAGACCAGAGTAAAGCTAAGGATGATCTCTTCCAGGCTGTGTATTAAAAGCCTCAACTACTTCTGATTGTGCATAAGGCAAGGTGTGGTTTGAGACATTATACACAAACCTTTGAAAGAGCTCAATAAAGTTGCATGCTTACATTCTTACTGAAAGACAATGAGAACTCATTGATCTCCACTGAAGCCTCCATCTGCAAAGTACTACTGATGGAAATACCACGGGCACCTCCAGTGGGGACTTGAAACAAGGTATTTATGATGCCTTAACTGCTCTAGGTCTCAGGGAATCTCTTTGATGCTGAACACCATACTGTACTGAGGCTGATAAGGAAGTGATGAACCATGAAGTGGTTTTCATATAGGTTTCTCTAGAATGGCCTCTCTAAAAGTTAAGTCTGGGCCTTCAGGTCTTCCAAGTACACAGGCTTTCAAGGGAGGGTAAGGTATAAATCAGGATATGCCCCTCAGCATGATCTTGCTGTACCACATCTTCCCTCTCATATCTGCAGAAGTGCCTGGAGACAGTAGAAGTGCAGGGTCCCATTGCCAGAAAGTGGGATCTTGTCCCACTGGCTGTTCTTCCCAGTGAAATTTCTAACAAAATCTAATGCTGTGGTAGTGTCTGGAGTGAAATGAAAGAACTCCACAGGGACCTTTTGTGGTTCATTACTTTCTGAAATGGTAAGTCTGTTTCAGAACTGAAGAATATGAGCTTAGGTAGTGCATTCACAATGTACACAGGTTTACATAGGTTTGACATACATTTTTAAATACATTGGAAATAGTAAGTAAAAATATATGCATTAAAACAGTACATACACTTGATACATGTGTATTGTTGAATCACATTTTAACTACTTTAAATAGCCAACATATCTAGCCTCTCTTAATGGTTATTTACTAGTGCTTGTTTAAAATAAGTCGTGAAATGCCACAGTGACAACCGTCACGTTGTCTTTCACTAAACATGAAAAGGCTGAATAACAGTGAAAACAGAAAATAAAAATACTGTCATGATATCCTGTATTAAAGTTCCTGTCAGTTAAAAACTACTACTTCATATATTTTCAAATATCCCCACTGAAACACATCTGTTTGTGTAATTTATATACTTTACACTGTATAATGCAATACAATGTTTAGCATATATATTGTAAACTTTTACCAAACAACAACCTTTCGATAAGGAATTTTACAAATATACAGCTATTTATACCACATACAAGGCCATTAACATAACAGCAAGACACATACAGAGAACTATAATCACCAACATATGTAATGAGCTTTTCTCGAAGGCATCAACAATCAGGCTCATTTCTGATCATGACCAATGTTTAGTGAATCTGAAGTTTCTAACACATCTGATTGATGTCTTGCACAGTAAGGCAGTGCCAGGTGCAGCCTCATCATGCAATGTCATTATGGTGCACAATGTCATTAGATGTGCATGGACTCTGCTCTGGCTGTTGAGTAGCATGAGAAGTTTTTTTCTGCATCAGATGTGTTAGTGAATGAACACATAAAGCAAATGATTGTTGATAAATAAGTCCTCAAAGTTAAGTAAGTGGTTAGTGTGTTTCTCTGTGACTTAAGTGCATGAATACTTAAACTACACTCATAGTTTAAATCTAAAAGCCACAGAAAGGTAATTGTCTTGAGGAGTTCTTTACTTACAGAAGTTTCCGTTGTGAAACGAAGATTCATTTTTCTCAGCAATACAAGAGGGAACATTCTTTGGTGGGGAATCTTCCTTTGGCTTCTGAGTATTGCTGCTGCTGGATTTACGACTGTGATCTGGTGTGGGCTGAATAGGCAAAGATCTGGCCACTTTTGACTTCACCAGGCAGCCACAAACAAGACGAAAGAAAGCCCGGCGCATTTCTTTACTGGCTAGCGTGTAGATGATGGGGTTCATTGCAGAATTGATGACCGCCAGAGCAATAAACCAGTTGGCTTTGTACAAGACAGAGCACTCCTTGACTCTGCAAGCCACATCAATGAGGAACAGGATGAACAGCGGAGACCAACAGGCAATGAAGACACTAACAACAATCACGACAGTTCTAAGGAGTGCCATGGAGCGCTCGGAGTTGTTGTGGTTAGTGACATTACGACTGCTGGACTTCACCAGGATGTAGATACGGGCATAAAGGATGACGATGGCAACCAAAATGGCTATGAAGATACTAATGCAGAACACAACATACTTCTTGGAGTACAGAGGCAAAATGGTTGAGCAGTCTGCTAAGTCGTTTATACAGTTCCACCCAAGGATGGGTAAGGCACCCAAGGAAACTGAAATAAGCCAGCATGTACCAATGAGAAGGAACACCCTGTATTTTTTATTTGCATCATAAGGCCTCATTTTAATCATAGTCAAATGTCGCTCTATAGCTATTGCCAGTAAGCTGAAGGTGGAGGCACCCAGAGCAACAAACATGCTGCCTTCCCTAATGAACCAGATTGTGGAGGACAAGCTCAGAGTTTTCTTCCCAGACATAAGAATGTTCACTTTGTAAACGACTCCAGCTAAAAGATCACAGAGAGCTAGATTGCCAATAAAAAAGTACATGCGGTTGTGAAATTTATTGTTTTTCCATATGGCAATCAACACCATCAAATTTTCCAAGACTATGAAGCTACACAGGATGAGAAATGCAATAGTGGGCAGGTCTATGTTATCAGTTGCCTTTTCCCTTAGCATAAGTTTTCCCGTGTAATTGTAATGTAGTACAATCAGAGAGTCAATCTCTTCATTCACTTGAAGGCTGACAAGAGCATCAGGTGACATGGTAACTGCAGCCATCATTTGTTCACCGATGCTGGACTTTTCTTCTTTAGTATCGCAAGAATTTAGTTCTGATAATTCTCCACAAGAGGGAGATCAAACCTCGTTCCTCCAAGCACTTCTCTGGGCATGCGGTGTGTATCCCCAGCTCCAGCAAGCCTCGCATATTAATTTGGGAAATCGGTTCGCAAACCCGGCTCTGAAAATAAAATCAACAAATGCAGCATAAATCTTACAGTCTTCCCAACTCACCCATGTGGGTGCTCAAGCCACAATATACAACCAGGGGTGAGAAGGACATCCAGCAGTAACCAAGGGAAACAGACTACAATGGGACACCAAGGTCTTAGCATTGTTGCATGCATATGAAGGCAGCTGTGAGTCAACTGTTGGTCGTGCTCTGAGCAAATGTAGTTCTGCTGCAGAAATACAAGGGCAGCATGGAGAATGGCTCATAGATGCTTTGTCCTACAAAGTTTCCATGCTAATAAAAATGCAGAGGAATGATGAGAAGGATTAGCAAGTGGTGCCAGCAAGCTTCAGTATGCACATCAACCCACCCACTCCTCAAAAAGACTTAAGTGCATGTGGCACTACCAAAACATCACCCAGCCAGCCCCGCCTGAGCAGCAGCAGGGCAACCTCACTGCTTTCTAAGCTTGTCCCTGTTCCCTGTGTAGATCTAAGACAGCAAAGATGGCAAGAGAGTTAGTGTCAAATCTCAATGCTAGTGTGCATGTTCCCAATGCCTAAAATAACTTCCTACCCTTAATGCTACAAAATGATGCTATTTACAATTAAGGAGATGCTTTAAGAACCAACCATCACAAAATTACTGTACTCTCTATTCAGTTTAGCTGGATTTCTGCCACTCTTCTTACAATAAATACAGCAAGCCACCTCTTTTTAAGTATCACTCTTCTTTATGGTTGAATTTCCTTTGTTTTTTTCCTTTGCATATAAATGCAAGCCATACATTTAATGTCGTGGAGGGTTTTTTAAAATAAAAAATAGTTACATTGATGTTAATGATCCTTCTCAACTTACTTCTGCTTTACTTTATGACTTAGATTAACTGCAATGTTTTCCCACAGACTTTGCTAAGTTGCATTTTGGCAGCAGATCCTCCTAGCTGTGTTTTTTAGCACTGCCATATGTAAATATTGGCAAATATATGCACAGCTTTTAAAAAATATCGGAAGCACTTACTGTTTCACTGGAAATGTTACTGTTTAGTTGCTGCTTACTCTAACAATATTCAGTGCTCATGCCCCAGATGTATGTATGGAGGATGAACATCTAGAGTCACTTTTTCAGCTTAGTAATCAAACTAGAATGGGGATGAGGAGAGAACTGGTTCCACCTGAACCAAACCTGTAAACACTTTTTTTTTCCTGGGGAAGGCAAGAAAATAAAAAGTTGTGCTAAATGGGAGGACAATCCTCAATTGCCCAAAATTAAACAGCTCAGTTCAGTGAATTCTTGAAGAGCTAGAGTTCCTGACCGTACCATTTATTTACTCAAGGTTCACAAGCATTTCCCAAACATGAAAGACATTTTCAAAGGATGGTTATCAAGGAAAGAGGAGATGAAACTAGATGACCTTTAGGATCCCTTTCAACCCAAAACATTCTACAATTCTATGATTCTATATACGGGTTTCTTAAGATTACAAAAACATCTGAGCAAACCACATCCCAGATGAATGTAAAGTTATTTAAAGGATGATCCACACGTTATTTTCCTACTCTCCCCTTTCCTGAGTTCTGTCTTTCAAAAAAGAAGTAACTGGATAAAAGCCTACAAGTGAACTGGCTTGAATTCTTCAGTTCAGGATGGTCTGAAATTATTTTCTGAAAAAATAATTTACTATTTACCTACTATCATTATAATTTCCTTTTTTCTAGTTCTTAGGTTCAAACTACTTTGGTGAAGAGACTCACTGGGGGAGACAGAATATCCAAGAAACACAGTAGTGGCTTGGCATTCTCATTCTTTTTTTCCTCTGAAGATGACAGCAATCACCTCAACTCATTTTGCAGGAGCAGAATTGCTGCAACAACAGTGAAGCTCTTCAGAACAACTTCACCTCAGCTAAGGTTCAATCCAATTGCAATTTCAGACACAATCTGCACACTGTTATTACATAAACTATCACAGTCTTTCATTGTAGTGGCTTATAAACAAATGCCACTGTGTCCATATGAATGGCAAGAGCTTTACACTGTAAAATGAACAATTACATTTGACTATTAAAGTTTTTGTTAATGATAGCTCAACTAGTAATACTCAACAGACTGGCTGATAGCTGCCTGAGAGAATCATATTCATATCATTTAAGAGCACCACATATAACAACAAGAAATTTCTGTAAGTTTTTTCAAGCAATGTTATCACACTGGTCTACCAAAGGACAAAAAACATGAATAAAATTTTATGTCAGACACAGGCCTTTATCAGTCACAACTCAGCAGCTGTCATCTGTTGTGACTCTACTAAAGGTAATGATGCTATACCAGTTCCCCTGGCTGCTATCACACAGGGTCTTTTCCATTGTTTTTAATTACTTCCTTCTCTTAAAATTACTACAGCAAACTTGGTACCACAAAAGAAAATCATTGCCACTGCCAGGCTAGTGGCAAGGCAATGGAGGCCATAACATTATTATTTGCCAAGACTCTCAGAGAATGAATATCACTCACAATTCATTTGAAAGTGAACATAAATAATAATGGAATGAATTAAAATTTATTCTCTTCTGGCAGTAACAGTTCCAGGTACTATATTTCAGCAATACTACTTTTCTGGTTTTCTCTTGCTTTGTAGCCAGTAGCTCAGAAAGCACGTTCATTTATTAACAGTTAGAGAAACTAAAGTCGGTTGTATATTGTAACAATAAGACAGCAGCAGTGAGGTCAGGGTATGTGACACTGTTTCCTGACAGCTCTAAAACTTATTCCTCAGAACATCACCATCTCAGTCACATAAAGAGGAGGACTAGCCGCTAGCTTGCAAAGTACGGACCTTAGCCTTAAATATTTTTAAAAAGGACTGAAGAGCCTGTCTGTGGCATGCTGTGCTTTTAGCACTTGCCTTGATTAGGTATCTCAGTACCCTGAGCTCTTGACACCATTGCGAAGCAGTTTTACACCCTCTAAAGCAAGCTAGAGGATCTCTATTGCTGCACCAGCAGGTAACACGATAAATCTGTTGGCAGTGCAGGGGCAATCTGGCTATACTTTCTCATGGATGCGATGGCCAACAGAGTTTGATAGATTATTCAAAGGCAGTGGTACAGTGTCAAGAACCACAGTCATCTTGAGAACAATCCAGATGCCTCCTTCCCCTATTTGGGTCTCTGCTCCAAGGATGTAGGGAGTAGTTGCAGTCAGCAGCAAGCATTGTATTTTGCCCCCCAAGGTAATCTCCCTGCCTACCACCATTCTTTGGGGGTTCCACAGTGGTTACCATGGTTTCCTACAGCAGTCAAGGATCTTAGTAAGGTCAAGCGTGCTTCCAGGTTGGAGTAAAGACTCTGCTCCATATTTCACATCTCTAGGTTATACCAGGGTCTGTACAGTCCCTGTGCCCTATGTACTTTGAAAAGAGCAATGCTCATGAAAAACATCATGACCTCTTCATGTGCCTTGTGGCAAGGTACACCTCCATTGCCCTCCCCAGCCCCACCACACAGTGGTATAGGCAGAGACTTGGGGTCATACCTCTCACCAGTTCTACACAGATGCCTTGGGTAAGGCAGTTGGAGTCAACCTGCAATTTTGCTCTGGGAATGTGTAATCCCCAGAGCCAGAGGCAATGAGGAATCTGTGATAATGGGGATGCCAAAGCTCTTCAGCAACCATCCCCAGTACATCTGCACTCTCTGCTCTCAGTGAGTGATCTGGTAAGAGTCCCATGGGGAGCTGAGGGCTTTTACCATCTCATGAGTCACTGGGTGCTTTAGAGGTGGAAGAGTAAGAAATTTCTGTTTTCAAAACTCTGAGCCACACTGCTCTCAAATTTCATGATATTCTGAAGTCAAAGCAACAAGTCAGAATAAAGCACAAATGTTGAGTAGGACTTAACTTCTGTTACCTACTTTTGCCAACACAGGAAAATATGATGCTATGCATTCATTAAATTCAGTTGGAATTGCACTCTTCTGCCTTTCAAATACCCGCAAAGAGACCTGACCAAAGAGAACAGACACCCCTCCAACGCACCGCCACCACACTGGCGTTCTCCTCTTCCACACGCAGCCATATGCTTTCACCACCAGAGGCAAAGACAAGAGTGTGTATCCGAAGCCAACCTTTCGTATATTTTATTTGTTAAGCCTTTCCAGATGAAAAGTAAGCATGTGTAATTTATCAGGCATTCCCTGTTAGTGTTAAGTTCATGAACAAAAAGGGCTTTTGAGAACAGCAGCACATTTCAATACACATTTCCACTCCTAAATTAAGCTGTACGGCATGCAAATGAAGTTTAGACAACAAAGAACAATGTCTTGGACAACTTGGGTAAACTTCAAAAATATTTTTTTTCCTTCTGGTAGCTTAAATGCTCAGAAAAGTCTTTAGCATGTGGTTATTGTTCTTGGCTTATGGATTTTAGACATCAATTTGTTAATTCCGAGTAGCACACGAGCACCTCTCACACAGGAGCTCCAGGCACGTTAAAAGAAGTCGCCTTTAATTCTTCCCTCTCAGCGGCTCCCAGTGCTCCTGGCCTCTCACC
>WBNM01021730.1:0-12400 GCA_013399055.1 Ramphastos sulfuratus | reverse complement strand
TTGGAGTGAAGCCCCAAAACTGACTGCAGGATTGGAGGTGTGGCCTTACCAGTGCCCAGTCCAGGAGGACAACTCTCAAGGGGCAGGAATTGTTCCTCTTGTCCAACCTAAACTTCCCCTTGGGGCAACTTGAGGCTGTTTCCTTTTGTCCTGTGCCTTGTTCCTTGGAAGAAAAGACCAACCCCCACCCCCTCCTGAAACCTCCTTGATGTGGAATTAATTCCTAGAAAACTGGCTGGCTCTTCCCAGGGCTGTAAACTGAGCTGATTTCAAAGGAGCAGAGCCAGCAGCTCATTTTTAACTCATTCTCTAAGCAGAAGCTTCCTGAATAAACAGCGATGGAATTGTGGATTCCTCCAATGTTATGCAAATAGCTTCATGCTTTGATGTCCCTCAGTGTCATTAGTTTGACACGAGCTGGAATTCCCCACCAGGGAAAAAAAAAAAAAAAAAGAAGAAGAAGAAAACCAAAAATCAATTCCAGCTCTGGCAGAGAGATTTCTTCTGACTCCTCACGTGAGCTACGCTTGCCGTGGGATTTTGATGGCAGAAAGTAGGTCAGGGAGATGTGAGTGAGCAGGGGCTGGGGCTGGGCTCTCAGCTCACCACCAAACAAACAAGACTGCGAGGCTGAAGGGAAAGAAAGGAAGCTATTTTAAGCCCTTCTCTCCATTCTCACTATCTCTGCTACTGCAGAACAAGCAGATGGGGGCTTGTGTGGCTACACGCCCACAGATGGGCTTGGGGAGGCAGCAGAGAAGGGATGTGTGTGTGTGTGTGTGTGTGTGTGTGTGTACAGGGAGATATTTATACGTGTGTAGTGACATCTTCCCGGGGTGACAGCATCCATCAGCACTTCTGAATGGCTGCTCTGCAGCTCGGGAAGAGATGAAAGTGCCCAAATATGTAGGTCAGAAGAAGTGAAGCGTTTGGAAGCTTAAGCAGCAATCAAAGGCTGACAGATCTGGGGATGGAATTAGTGGGAGCTGAGCAGGGAATCATAGAGTCATAGAATGGTGGGGGTGGGAAGGGACTTCTGATGATCATCCACAGGGGCACCTGCAGCAGCTTGTCCAGGGTCACAATGGCCAGGTGGAGTTGGAAGCTCTCCAGAGGAGGAGACTCCACAACCTGCCCCAGGGCTCCAGCACCCTCACACCAAAGAAGTTCTTCCTCATGTTGAGGTGAAACTTCCTGGGTTCCAGTTTGTGCCCATTGCCCCTTGTCCTGTCACTGGGCACCAGTGAAAAGAGACTGGCCCCATCCTCTTGCCACCCACCCTATTTGTAAACATTGATCAAATCCCCTCTGCTCACAACTTGCTCTGCTTTACAACATGGTGACCCCTTCAGAGGGTCTGCCCTTCCCTGCATGCTTGGGATGTGTTGGAGGTGTCCCTCTCGTTGCAGTGGGGTCAGTCTCTTCTCCCAGGGAGCAAACAACAGGACAAGGGAAAATGGCCTCAGGTTCCAGCAAGGGAGATTTAGGTTGGACATGAGAAACAATTTCTGCCCCTTCAGGGTTGTTCACGCCTGGTCCGGGCTGCCCAGGGCAGTGGTGGAGTCCCCATCCCTGCAGGGGTTTCCAAGCCCTGGAGATGTGGTGCTGAGGGCCATGGTTTGATGGTGCCCTGGCAGTGCTGGGTTCAGAATTGGACTCAATCCCACAGGTCTCTTCCAGCCAAAATAATTCTTTAGCTTTCTGATTCTCTGCCAGGGTAGAAGATAAAATGGAAATCAAGTAAATGTGCTGGAATTGGTTATTTTTAGGCAAGTGAAGGTAGCAGCAGCAGAGAGGGGAGGACAGTGAATTAAAATTCATCGTGGCCGTTGGGGATCTGATGAGGTCAATCCCCTGGGAAGATGAAGCTTCACCACACTAATGAAGGCAAATGGTGCCTGTGTCTGGGGCAGGCATTGGCAGACTCCTGCTAATGAGGCTGTGCCAGGAGGCTGCAGAAGAGGAGGGGAAAAAATAAAACCAGAAGCAAGGACTTGGAGCTTGAGAGGTTTCAAACCTTCACAGCTCATGGAACTTGATGATCTGCAGCTCCTGAAGGACATGAGTCCAAAAGGGGCTTTTGAGTTTATGAGATGTAAGAGAAGGTTGGGAGGAAGCTTTTGGAGCTGTTGTGCAAAAAAGGCTGCAGCCTTCAGAGCCTTGTCCCCCTCAGTTGTGTTTCTGGGTTTGTGTGGTGCTGTATGGACCTTGTTTGGGTAGAACCATGGAATGGATTGGGTTGAAGGGACCTTCAAAGCTCCTCCAGTCCAGCCCCCTGCAGTCAGCAGGGATGTCTGCAGCTAGAGCAGGTTGCTCCAGCCCCAGACAACCTGTCCTGCAGTGGTGCCAGGGATGGGGCATCTCCCACCTCTCTGGCCACCCTGGGCCAGGGTTTCTTCACCTTCAACTTCAAAAATCTCTTCCTTCTCTCTGATCCACATCTCTCTTTTTTCTCTGAAACCATCACCCCTTGTCCTGGCCCACAAAGATGCCAAAGGGGCTGTGCCCTCTGTCCCTGTCTCTAACTGGAGACCACTGAACAACACCTGGAGCTCCTGCCCACAGGGGCTGGAGTGCTTCCATTGAGTGTTGTCCTCTGGCCTGCACTGCAGCTGAAGGAAGAATTCCCAGAGAAGCTCTTGGAGGTTGTAAGGAGCAGTCAGGAGATGTTGCACAGCTGGGCATGGGGAAGCAGTGGGCACGTCCTGGCAGGAAGGTTGTGTGCCAGGAGGTAGAGCCACTTATTCTGCTCCAGTTGCTTTCAGTGCCACCTTGTCTGGGTGGCTCTGCCCAGTGCCTGTCGAGCAGGCAAATGGAAGAGCAGGCTGGGGCCATGGGGGCTGTGAGAAGTTCAACCCAGCCGTGAAGAGACATCCTGAACATCAAATGTTCTTCATGCAGGGAGCAGTCATTGGTTGGTCTGTCTGCTGTGGGCATGGTGTGAGAAGAACTCTGAGGCTCTCTCCTTGTCTTAAAGCTGAAGAGGCACTTAGTGTCCAGCTGAGGAGAAGTTTGCAGGTTGAGTTTTGGGGATAGTTTCAGCAAATGTGGTTTGGTCTCAGAAGAGAATCTGTAGAGGAAGTTGGAGGACCTCCACACAAGCTGCCAGACCATCACCTGGTGGTCTGTAAGGGATCTGGGAGAATCTGACTGGCTTCTCACACCTCACTTACTTCAGTTTCATGTAAATCCAGTCTCTGCGTCTTGGACTTCCCAGGAGCAGGGGACTTTGTGCTCTGAGAGCCCCAGTCCCACTTGCAGAGCGACAGAAGCTGGTTCATGAGCTGCTTTTCTGTGTTTATTGTGTCCTGAAGCCTCCTCCTTCCCCTTGAGGGTCATCAAGGCCTGGCCCAGGCTGCCCAGGCCAGTGGTGGAGTCCCCATTCCTGGAGAGGTTTCAAAGCTGTGGAGATGTGATGTGAGCATCAATGATTTGGTGGTGACCTGGCAGTGCTGGGGTTATGGTTGGACTCCTAAAGGTCTTTTCCAGCCCAAACCATTTTGTGATTCTTTAGTTCTTGGCCTTATTTCAGGCTGCAGCTCAGGGTTCCCTATAACATGTCCCATGGAGTGAACTGCTCTCAGCTGGTCTGCAGCTCTACTTTGGGCCTCCTGAGCAGTCCCCTGGTCCTCAGTTCCACAGAGATCACCCTAAAGTCTAGAAGTACCTTGCAGCGCTTGTGTCAAGGTCAGGGCTTGAGTGTCACCAGCACAGCAACTGCAGAACCTTCTCCTCCTCTGTTCTGCTCTGGTGAGGCTACATCTGGAGTACTGTGTCAGTTCTGGGCTCCCCAGATCAGAGGAGACAGGGAACCACTGGAGAGAGTCCAAGGGAGGCTGGGAAGCTGCTGAGGAGCCTGGAGGTGCTGAGCCTGGAGAAGAGCAGCACCAGAGGGGATCTGATCAGTGCTCAGCAAGAGCTAAAGGATGGGAGTCAAGAGGATGGGGCCAGATTCTTGTCAGTGGTGCCTGGGGACAAGACAAGGGGCAGTAGGCACGAACTGGAGCCCAGGAGGTTCTGTCTGAAGAGAAGGAGAAACTTTTTGGTGTAAGGGTTCTGGAGGCCTGGAGCAGGCTGCCCAGAGAGGCTGTGGAGTCTCCTTGTGTGGAGAGCTTCCAACCCCACCCTGGCCGTTGTGCTCCTGGGCAAGCTGCTGTGGATGCCTCTGCTTTAGCAGGGGGTTGGACCGGGTGATCTCCAGAGGTCCTTTCCACCCCCACCACGTTGGGATTCAGAGATCTCTGTAAGATCTTCACTGAACAAATCCTGGTGCTGGCTCCTTGCTACTGCTTCTGCTCTTCTCCACAGTTTCTGCTCTGAAGCACTCTGCAGTTTTGTGACCCTGGGTTAACCTGGAGCATGCTTGGCCTTCTCCAAATGTATTGCTCCAACCTCTCCCCCTGCCCTGCTGAAGAAGTTCTCAGGGCGTTTGAGCCGCAGCATCGCCCGAGTCAGCGCAGAGCTGTTCCAATTTGGTCCGGCCCCTTTCAGGGGACATTGTCTTCTCCTGCTGGCAATGAGGGCTGACAGCAGCCTGGGTCACAGCTCCCTGCTGCAGACTGCAGCGTCACTGCCTCGTGGGCACAGCAGAAGGGACATGCTCCCTGCTCAGGGTAGTGCTGGGGGCTGTGCTCCACCACAGAAACTCTTGTGCAGCGTCCCAGCGCCCTGCTGCTGGCTGCTGGAGTGCTCTGGTGTCAGGAGGACACCAGAGCAGCTTGGCTCAGGCTGAGACTTTATGCAAGGGCAGGTGATGGTTTAGACAAAACTCTCCTCACTGGGCATGGTTCACTCATCCTCCACACTCACAGACATGAGCACTGGTTCTTACCAGAAGAAGGGCATTGAGGGGCTGGAGCAGGTCCCTCTGGATGGGTGATGAAGCTGGTGAAGGGTCTGGAGAACAGGGCTGGGAGGAGCAGCTGAGGGACCTGGGGGTGTTGAGCCTGAAGAAAAGGAGGCTGAGGGGCGACCTCCTGGCTCTCTGCAACTCCCCAAAAGGAGGCTGGAGCCAGCTGGGAGCTGGTCCCTTCTGCCTAGTATCAGGTGATAGAAGTGGCCTGAAATGGCCACGAGTGTGGTTCTGAGTGGAGGAATCTAAAGAGGGTATCTGGTGGAAGCTGCCCTGCCTTGTCAGCTATCTCTGAGACATCTCCAATAACATCCGAGATGTGATCACAAATTACTCACTTCCTGAGCAGCTGCCATTCCCAGTGGGAAGCAGGAGCAGGAGGACAAATGTTGCTTGGAGAGCAATTAGAGCAGAGGGTGGGAGGTGTCCTCTGCCTGCTGGTCTGCTGTGGCTTTCCATTCGTCATGGACACAGCCACTGCTGGAGAATCAGAGACTCATTAGGTTGAAAGAGATGTTTAAGCTTATGGAGTCCAACCATGAACCCAGCACTGCCAGGTCACCATCAGCTGTGACCCCCACAGCTTTGAAACTCCTCCAGGAATAGGGACTTCACCACTGCCCTGGGCAGCCCGGGCCAGGCCTTGACAACCCTCAAGGGGCAGAAACTGTTCCTCATGTCCAACCTCAACCTCCCCTGGGGCAACTTGATGCCCTTTCTCCCTTCTCCCTGTCCTCTGCCTTGTTCCTTGGAGAAGAGACCAACCCCCACCTGTCTCCAACCTCCTTTCAGGGAGTTGCAGAGAGCCAGAAGGTCTCCCCTCAGCCTCTTTTTCTTCAGGCTCAACATCCCCAAGTCCCTCAGCTGCTCTTCCCAGCCCTGTTCTCCAGACCCTTCACCAGCTTCATCACCCATCCAGAGGGACCTGCTCCAGCCCCTCAATGCCCTTCTTCTAGTAAGAACCAGTGCTTAGGTCTGTGAGTGTGGAGGATGAGTGAACCATGCCCAGTGAGGACAGTTTCGTCTAAACCATCACCTGCCCTTGCATAAAGTCTCTTTGTTGCCCTTCTCTGGACCTTCTTCAGCCCCTCAATGTCCTTCTTGGAGTGAGGGACACAAAACTGGCCCCAGGTGTGGCTTCACAACTGCCCAGTCCAGAGGGACGATCCCTGCCCTGTTCCTGCTGGCCACACCATTTGATCCAAGCCAGGATGCTGGAGTCTTCTTGGCCACCTGCCACACACTGGCTCATCTCCAGCTGCCCTCATCAACCCCCCAAGGTCCTTTCCCAGGGGGCAGTTTCCAGCAACAGGAGATGCCTCTTTAGGAAGAACAGGTAAGGAAGAAGCCCACACATTGAACTTCAGCTGCTGCATCAGATTTTCCCTGCTGATATTTTTTTTTTTTAAGTCAAATGTGGACCTTGGGTTGAACTTTGGAGTCCCTGACTTTGCATCTTCTTGGTGAGGAGCTGCTGGCTCTGACAGCCGTCCGCGCCGAGCTGCCCTAGCATCCCTGCTTATGTAACAGCATGGGATGTCAGGAGGAAAGCCATGAGATGCTTCTTGACTTGTCAGCACCATCTGACGTGCCCTGTGCTTTCCTAAGGACCTGTAATAGACTCCTGAGCTGCTTCTTCCTCCTGCCTAGCTCAGGGGTGGATTTTTGTTTGCTCCTCGGTGCGGCAAATTAAAGTGCTTAGAGTCATCTCAGGCAGGTTTGGGTTCAGCTCTAGCTCCTGGTGGTTCAGCTTTTCTCTTCTGCAAGGACAGGAAGGTTTTCCTCCAAAAGCAGCATCTGAGCTGCCTGGGAAGGATCTCTGAGCTCCTAAATCCCACACCCTTGTTCAAAAGCAGGGAGACCAGAGGTGGCTACTGAGGCTCTGTCCATATGGGCTTTGAGTTGTCTCCAAGGATGGAGACTCCACAACTTCTCTGGGCAAGTGTTTAATTTCAGAGAATCATGGAATGCACTGGGTGCAAAGGGACCTTCAAAGCTCCTCCAGACCAACCCCTTGCAGTCAACAGGGACATCTGCCACTAGATCAGGTTGTTTAGAGCACCAAACAACCTGACCTGCAGCGATGCCAGGGATAGGCATCTCCCACCTCTCTGGGCAACCTGGGACAGGGTCTTACCACCCCCAGCACAACAAAACTCTTTCTTCTCTCCAGTCTGAATCTCCCTCTTTCAGTTCAAGCCATCTCCCCTTGTCCTGTCACAACAGGCCCTTCTCAAAAGTCTGTCTCCATCTTTCTAATTGTCCTCTTGAAGCACTGCAAGGCCACCAGGAGGTCTCCCTGGAACTTCCTCCAGGCTGAACAACCCAAACTCTGTCAGTGTGGCCTCACAGCAGAAGAATGCAGCCCTCATACAATGTTTGTGCCCCTCCACTGGGAACTGGTCACAGGACAGGGCTGCTTCTGCCCGCTGGTAAAATTTTTTTGGTCTTAGGTGGTGATTCTATCCCAGCAAAGTTGATGTCCAGTGCTGTGCTGTGATCTGGACAAAGGAGCTTTCAGATCAGCTCTGGAAAGGAAGCTCTTAAGCTTCTCTCTCTGTGCCTGGCTGGGTGCTGCCAGGGACATCTCTGGGCTGCAGACTCATTTATTTTGAAGATACTTAACCTCCAGCTAGAGATCTGGTCAGTGACCTATCAAGATTAGCATCTCCTGCAGGGAAAGGACTTTGTCACGTTAATCCTCTCCTAGGAGCGCTCCTTGCTGGAGGTTCACTCTCTGCTCTCCTGTGTGCTGGTGGTGGTGGGTGCAGATGGGTTTGATCTCCTGGAGGGCAGAGCACAGCAGGCTGCCTGTGCCCTCGGGTGCCAGCAGCGCTGTCCTGGGTGGATCAGCTTCTGGACTGGCTGATGAGACCCTGCTGACCTTTGCAGAGCAGATGATGAGCACACAAACAAACCAACGCCGTCAGCAGCCCTGCTGAACGTCCTGCTCTTGCTCCGGAGCCTGCCGAGGCAGCGGCTCGGGGAAGGAGCTGCTTGCATGGGATCCCTGCTGGTGCTCTCAGGAGCAGCCTGCTCTGTAAGTACAGCTCCTGCCTCCTTCCCAAGCCTCGGGAGCTCTCCCCCTGCCTAGCTTTGTAGCATGGCTCTCTGCACCTCCCCGGTGAACAGGGCTGGTGAGGAGCAGCTGAGGGAGCTGGGTTTGTCCAGCCTGGAGAAAAGGAGACTGAGAGGAGACCTTCTGGCTCTCTGCAGCTTCCTGAAAGGAGGCTGGGGCCAGGTGGGGGTTGATCTCTTTTTCCTCGTATCAGGTGATAGAAGGAGAGGAAATGGCCTGAAATTGTGCCAGAGGAGGTTTGGGTTGGACATGAGGAATAATTTCTTTGCTGCAAGAGTGGTCAGGCACTGGGACAGGCTGTCCAGGGAGGTGTTGGAATCACCACTCCTGGGAGTGGTCGAGAAATGTGTGGACAATGGCACTTGGGGACTTGGTTTGACTGCCATGGTGGTGTTAGGTGAGGGATTGGATTTGATGATCTTAGAAGGTGTCTCCAACCCAAACAATTCTGTTACCAACCTCCCTAATGGGATTGTCACCTTTGTCACCTCTCAGAAGCTCTGGTGCTGCCTGCAATGGCTTTGCAGGTCTGTGGGGTCTGTCCCATGGACATTTCATGTTGACATTTCCTTGTCTGCTGGCAGAGATTCAGTTTGGTTCAGACCACAAGAGTTGGGCCACTCATTTTATTTTGCTTTTGTCAGTGTTTCATTGTAGATCTCACAGAATGTTAGGGTTGGAAGGGACCTGTGGAGATCATCCAGTCCAGCTGGGTGCCAAAGCAGGGTCATCTAGGGTAGGTCACACAGGAACACATCCAGATAGGTCTTGAAAGCTTCTGGAGATGGACACTCCACAACCTCTCTGGGCAGCCTGCCCCAGGGCTCCATCAGGCTGTGTGTTTTGGGAGGGTCTGCAGAAGTGGGGTTGGAGCTGAGAAATCCTCTTTTCCACCATCCTCCAGACCCTGTTTCTGGAATGCTGGGGTTTTTTTTTGGGTTCCACCAAATGTACCTGAATGAGGAGGAACTGAATATTGGGAGAAAGTGGGGACAACAGATCAGCTGGAAGTGTCCACTTTAGGACCAATGATGCTGAAAATCACTTTGGGGCCATCCAGGGAGGCTTTGCTGACCCTCAGCCATGCAGCAGGCTTTGTCCTGGGTTGGCACAGCAGAGCTGAGGCTGGCAGAGCACATGGCTGCAGGGGGGTAGCCAGCTGCTGCCATCTCAGGAGCTTAGCCAGCCCCTGGCCTCCAGCAGCTCACTGGGCTCCTTCTCCCATCTGTCTTCCTGCTGGAAGGCCACAGAGGCTCTGGGCTGTTTGCTTCCTTAGTGTCTCCTGTGGAAATGTTGTGTGGGAGGAACAGGAACTTGGGGGAATGCTTCTGAGGACTTGGCACAGGCAACTCACAGCTGCTTTGGAGGCACCTTCCAGCTGCTTTTGGGGGGGCTTCTGACTGCTGCTTTGGAGGCACCTTCCAGCTGCTTTTGGGGGGGCTTCTGACTGCTGCTTTGGAGGCACCTTCCAGCTGCTTTTGGGGGGCTTCTGACTGCTGCGTTGGNCTTTTGGGAGGCTTCTGACTGCTGCTTTGGAGGCACCTTCCAGCTGCTTTTGGGAGGCTTCTGACTGCTGCTTTGGAGGCACCTTCCAGCTGCTTTTGGGGGGCTTCTGACTGCTGCTTTGGAGGCACCTTCCAGCTGCTTTCAGGGACTCCTCCTAGAACTAAGGGTTTGCAAACAGCAGCAGAGGCTTGCTCAGCTATAGCCAGGGTGTTTTTCCCAAGAGGCTGGACCATATGATCCATGAGGTCACTTCCAACCTGGGATTCTGTGGATCAGCTGTTGGAGGAGCTGGATTTCATCTGATGTCTCCTGTAAACATTTCTCTTTCCACTTCTTTTTCTTTGCTGCTTGACCTGCTCCTGCCCTTCCAGAGAGGCATGTGGTGGAGGAAGGTTCCCTCTTCTTCAGTTAAAAGGGTTGTTCCTTCATCTCTCCCCACCTTCCTTCTCATGTGCCATTGGACCTCATCCCTTGCACAGGGTGAAGCAGAGCTGTGGCAAAGCCTGGTCTGGGAGCCTCTGTCCTCTCCCTGCTGAAGTCACCCGTGTCAAACACAGTCACTTAGCAGAGTAATGGCTGAAAGGCACTGGCAGCAAAGCAGCTTCCATGTGCCAAGCCAGCCCTGCTCTATGATGCTTGGAGCAGCTGTGGGCTTGGAGCAGGAGAGGCAAAAGTGACTCCACTGATATTAGATGGAGAATTGATCCAACAGCAGCTCCTCAGGGCTTACTTTTCATTGAATTATGGAATTGTTTCGGCTGGGAAAGACCTCCAAGATCATGGAATCCAATCATTCTCTGTCTACCCAGTCTGGTGCTAAACCATGTCCCTCAGCACCACATCTCTGCAGGTCTGAAACACCTCCAGGAATGGGGATTCAACCTCCCTGGCAGCCTGTTCCAGGCTTTGAGAACCCTTTCAGTAAAGAAATTTCTTCCGATGTCCAACCTAACCCCCCACCTTGGGCAACTTGAGGCTGCTTCCTCTCGTCCTGTCACTTGTTCCCTGGGAGAAGAGACCAACCTCCACCTGGCTGCACCCCCCTTTCAGGGAACTGCAGAGAGCCAGAAGGTCTCCCCTTAGCCTCCTTTTCTCCAGGCTGGACAACCCCAGGTCCCTCAGCTGCTCCTCACCACCCCTCTTCTCCAGACCCTTCAGTGGTTTCTTTGCCCTTCTCTGGACCTGCTCCATCCCCTTAATGTCCTCTTGGAGTCAGGGCCCTCACTGCAAGTGATGTTGTTTGCACAGAGGTGATGCAGTAGAAGATGTTGCTTACTGGAACTGTCTGAATCCCCACTCCCTGCCCCTCAGGGCCCAGATGGGGGTGACAAAGAAATGCCTTTATTGCCATTCAGCAGGACTGGGACCTGAACAGGAACTTCTCATACAGTTGTGAGCTTCTGCTGGACCACCACATTGCTTGGGTGCCTGTCTTGGTGTGGTGTGGCAGTACCCAAGGTGTGGCTGCTGGGCAGCCTTCTCTGTGTTTGGAGTGTCAGGGGGAAAAAAAGTCCTTTTCTAGCATGCTGCTGGCTTTGTTGATGAACCAAGGCCGTGAGCAGCCTTGGGACCAGGGTCACAAGTTAGAAGTTAGATTAAGATGACACATGAGGAAGAAATTCTTCCCATGAGGGTGGTGAGGCACTGGAACAGATTGCCCAGACAAGTTGTTCCATGCCAGGCTGAATGGGGCCTCAAGCAGCCTGGCATAGTAGGCAGGTGGGTTGGAGCTGGATGCTCTTTAAGGTCTCTTCCAGCCCCAACCATTCTAGGATTCAGTGACTTGTCCTTCTTGGTTCCCTTTGAAGATCTGGCTTGCTTTTGCCTGCTGCATTCATGATATGTCAGCTTCCACATTTCCCATCCCTATGGGAAGTGGAGCACAGCTGGGTCATCCCCATTGCAGTCACCCTGGGCAGTGGAAGCACCTCTGGTTGGCTCAGGGCTGGAGATGGTGCAGGCATATGAGCTGGAGACTCCCAAGAGCAGAGTGAACAGGGAGAGCTCATGTCCTGCTAACTGGAGCCTGCTGGCACCATCACTGCCTCCACCTCCATGCAGGGAGTGGACTCCTCGGCCTGTCCCCCCTGCAGGTGGCTGCTTGCAGGGAGTCAGAGCTCATTCATTGTGCTGCCTTGCTGGGGATTAGCTGGGAAACCCCAGCCAAGGTGTGCTCTGTTAATGACCCCAACTGTCACCTGCCACTGAGCTTGTGAAGCTTGGGACCCCAGGGCCAGTGGATGGCACTGAGCTCCAGGCTCTAACTAAGAGCTGAGATATTTATGCACTGCTCTGAGGGGGTGACACTGACTTCAGGGAGTCCCCTCCTGCTCTCCTAAGAACTGCACCTGGTGAAGCTGCTGCAAGCACAGACTGCCAGGGCTGCTGGGGCCTCCCTCTGCTCTGGCACACGAGCCTAAACCTTGCGTCTGGCTGCTCATCTGCCGCTTGGGTGGCAGAGTTATGACAGCTGCTCCTTGAGTCTGTTCCACCTTGCTGTGGATTGCCAACAGGATGAGGTCCTGCCCTTGGGTCCCACCAGCCTCATGAAGTCTCCAGGCTGGGGGCACAGAGGCTGGAAACTGCCCAGTGGAAAAGGACCTGAGGGAGTCGGTGACAGTGGCTCAAGGTGAGCCAGCGTGTGCCCAAAGGGCACCAGCATCCTGGCTTGGATCAGCAATGGTGTGGCCAGCAGGAGCAGGGATGCCCCCCCTGGACTGGGCACTGGTGAGGCCACGCTTCCAACCCAGGGTTCAGTTTTGGGCCCCTTGCTCCAAGAAGGACATTGAGGGGCTGGAGGAAGTCCAGAGAAGGACAATGTGGCTCATGAAGGGTCTGGAGAAGAGGTCTGGTGAGGAGCAGCTGAGGGACCTGGGGTTGTTGAGCCTGGAGCAAAGGAGGTTGAGGGGAAGTAGAACAAGAAGAATCAGCCTGAAATTGTGAGGTTTAGATTGGACATGAGG
>WBNM01021729.1:0-17743 GCA_013399055.1 Ramphastos sulfuratus | reverse complement strand
CTCATTAGAATATTCCAATTAGCACCCAGGTTGCAAGGCACAGATCTGTCACCTGCCTGTGATGGCAAAGCACATTTGAAGCTCTCTAGCTGCTACAGATAAGGTCTGGGCTTCTCGCGAGCGTTGTGGATTTAACTGGAGGTTGCTTTCTGCAAAGCATCAGAGGGACCAGCACAGCTGTTACCTTTTCTGTGCTGGGAAGCAGCTGCCTCACCTTTTCCACTGCTGAGGCTTGTGACAGCTCCCTGTGATTTAAGACCCAACACAAGTGGGTTTGAGGAGAAGACGACACAGGAAAGGAGATGCCAGGGCAGAACAGGAGTGCCCAGGGGCAGGCACTCAGCAGGTCTGCCTGGGCCAGGGGGCAGGGCTGAGCTCTTAGGGCAGGGTATTTTGGTACATGCCTCTCTGCAGTCACGGGAGGTCCTTTTTGGAAGAGGCTGTTTGCAGCAGGGCAAGAGAGCAGCTGGCAGGAATGTTTGTGGCTCCTGCTGAATGGCAATAAAAGGATTCCAGACCTGGTTTGGTTTTGCAGAGCAAACCACTGAACTGCCTGTTTTATAGACCCAGAAGAAACAGGCAGAAGGAGTGTTTTTAAAAGCACTCCTCCCCCCTGCCAAGGCTGAAGCCCCTCTGGCAAGGCCATCCAGGAGCTGAGGCATTTGTTAGATGATTTAATGAGCAATTAAGGATCCAAGAAGAGAAGATCCCCTGTTCTTTTCTCGCTCTCCAGGCATCATCTCAAGCTGGGAATGACATTAAAATCTCCAGCTCCCCCTGGGCCCAGCAGGTAGATTCTGAAATGTTGCCTGATTGACTTTTCCCTTCCCACCTCCCCTGGGGTCTGGCTCTCCCACTTTTCCCGAGGTGAGAGGAGCTGAGCCTCCTGCCACACTCTGCCTCTCTACTGAAGCCAGCAATTAAACCCAGGAAAACAAACCAGACCAACCAAGCCTTCAGTGCCACCCTGCCAGCCTAGCTGTTCCCATCTGATGGGCCTTTGGCTAATGAATATCAAGGTGGCATTTCAGCTACCCCGGGGAGCTAAAAATAGGCAGCTCTCTGCCCTGGGATTGCTGGAAGGAGGCACAAAATGGTGCATCCTCCACTGCTGCCTCTGCATCTCCCCAGCTGCTCAGCCTCCCCTCCCCTGGGATTGGGCTGTCTTCCTTCAGGGCTGTTCTTAAGTGGTAGGAGCATCCCAGACTATATCCCCTCAGCCTCCATGTGCATCCCACTGCCCTTTCCCCATGGTGTTTGCCACGGGAGGTCAAACTCGAACACAGAATCACAGAATTAAGCAGGTTGGAAAAGACCTCTAGGATCATCAAGTCCAACCTGTCACCTAACCCTTCTAATTAACTAACCCATGGCTCTAAGTGCCTCACCCAGCCTCCTCTCAAACACCCCCAGGGATGGTGACTCCACCACCTCCCTGGGCAGCCCATTCCAAAGGGTGATCACTCTTCCAGTGTAGAACTTCTTCCTGATGTCTTTGAGTTGTTTGTTATTGAGAGCAGGGTTTGTCCAGCTCTGTGTCACCCCTAAACACTGAATGTGTCCAGCTGCAGCAAGATCACAGAGCTACAGAGTGGGTTTGGTTGGGAAAGACCTTCAAGATCATTGAGCCCAACCATTAACACAGCACTGCCAGGTCATCACTAAACCACCTCCCTCAGCACCACATCTCTGTATATTTTAAACACCCCCAGGGATGGAGATTCAAGCACCTCTCTGAGGAGCCTGTTCCAGCCCTGGGGAGCCTGTTCCAGCCCTGGAGAACCCTTTCAAGTCAAGGAATTTCTTCTAATATCCAATCTAAAGGCGCAGCTTGAGGCTGTTTCCTCTAGTCCTGCTGCTTGTTCCTTGGGAGGACAGACCAACATCCACAGGCTCCAACCTCCTGTCAGGGAGCCGTAGAGAGCAGTGAGGTCTCCCCTCTGCCTCCTCTTCTCCAGGCTAAACACCTCCAGTTCCCTCAGCTGCTCCTCACCATCCCTCTTCTCCTGACCCTTCACCAGCTTTGCTGCCCTTCCCAGGACCCACTCCAGCACCTCAGTATCTTTCTCTTAGTGAGGATCCCCAAACTGACCAAGAGTCTGAGGTGGTCACCAGTGTGCCATACAGGGGGACAACCAGGATAGATCCAGGCTTTAGCCATCAAGGTAGAAGACCAAGTGACCCTTGGTTAAAGGACAGACCTTCTTGGGCACTGGAGAGGACTCTGTAGAGGCAGGGCAGAGTTGGGTTTCTTACTGCAGGGCTGATGTGGAGAAGAAGTTAGCTCTGTCCTCACCCTGCATTGTCTGTCTACCTTTGTCCCAGCCCCATGGTGTAAATCCAGTTCATAAAGGGATCTGTTTTATCCCTAACCTGGACATAACCACTGTTATTTATTTGCCTCCCATATGTCACTGTCACCAAGCACACAGGCTGTGCTCAGCAAGCAGATTTGGGACTCTGATTCTGACGGCCACAGTGCCAGATAATTTGTTAGCTTGTTGGAAGGGAGAGAGGCTCTTCCTAGCAGCCTGGCCTCAGTGGCTGCCACGTTTGTCTCTGCAAGCAAGTTATTTGTCATCATGCCAATACAGACCACCCCTGACTGTTCCTCACCACAGAATCAGAGAATGATTGATATTGGAAGGGACCTCCTTAGATCATCAAGTCCAACTGCCCTGCCAAGCCAGGATCACCCAGAGCAGGTCATGCTGGAACACATCCAGATGTGGCCTGAAAGTCTCCNTATCCCTAACCTGGACATAACCACTGTTATTTATTTGCCTCCCATATGTCACTGTCACCAAGCACACAGGCTGTGCTCAGCAAGCAGATTTGGGACTCTGATTCTGACGGCCACAGTGCCAGATAATTTGTTAGCTTGTTGGAAGGGAGAGAGGCTCTTCCTAGCAGCCTGGCCTCAGTGGCTGCCACGTTTGTCTCTGCAAGCAAGTTATTTGTCATCATGCCAATACAGACCACCCCTGACTGTTCCTCACCACAGAATCAGAGAATGATTGATATTGGAAGGGACCTCCTTAGATCATCAAGTCCAACTGCCCTGCCAAGCCAGGATCACCCAGAGCAGGTCATGCTGGAACACATCCAGATGTGGCCTGAAAGTCTCCAGAGGAGGAGACTCCACAACCTCTCTGGCCAGCCCGCTCCAGGGCTCCAGCACCCTCACAGGAAAGAACTTTCTCCTCATGTTGAGGTGGAAGTTCCTGGGTTCCAGTTTGTATCCCCTGCCCCTTGTCCTATCACATGACACCACTGAAAAGAGCCTGGACCCTTCCTCTTGACCCCCACCCTTCAGATATTTACAGACACTGATCAGGTCTCAGCCTTCTCTTCTCCAAGCTAAACAGTCCCAGGGCTCTCAACCCTTCCTCATCACACAGAAGTTCCCGTCCCTTCCTCATCCTCATAGCCTCTGTTGGACTCTCCCCAGTAATTCCCTGTCCTTCTTGACCTGGGGACACCATAACTCTGTCTACCAGTACTCCAAGGTCCTTCTCCAGGGAGCTGCATTTCAGCAGATCGACCTCTAACCTGTACTGGTGGTCCTGATCTACACCTAGGAGCTGTCTACTGGAGAGTTGCGCTGGACCCAGGCTGCCACCTCTCTGATCACCCCAGGGTGAATCCTGGCTCTGATCTTTCAGAGTTGCCTGGACACTAACTAGGGGACTCTTTCCCCTCCTGAAGGGGCAGGCAGAGCTTTGTGTGAAGCTATATGGGATGCATCTGCAGAGCTGCTCTGATGTAGGTCCAACCAGCACATCACCTCGTACCCTGCTTCCATTTTGGGGGACTAAATCCCAGTAAATATATTTTCTGCTTTGATCAATCATGCTTGTCACTCAGCCTGTCTCAAAGGTTAACCCTGGGGCATTTTTTCCTCTGCTGGCTGCTTGTGCTCAAAGCTGCATCTCAGGACTTGTTTAGAAAATCCATGAGCTGCTGCTGGTGGTGATGAAGATAAGCAAAAACAAAACCCAGAGGCACAATGCAACCTCGTGGGGAAAAAGCAAAAAAAAGTAGTGCCCACGACCAGGCAGGAACTTGGGGGAAATCAAAGTGATGTCTTGAAAGCAGCCAGCATCTACACAAGGATGCTCTAGTGTCTCCTACTCTGGAGAGATCCAAAAGCTGCCTGGATGTGACCCTGGGCAATCTGACCCAGCTTTTAGCAGAGGGATTGGACTAGATGATCTCCAGAGAACCCATCCTGAGACCTTTCTTGGGGGAACCAGACCCTGACCTCAGAGCACAGCATTAGGTGCCTCTGCTGTTTCAGTGAGAAGCAATCTACCTGTAAGCTGGGGCCCAGAATGAGACTCATAAACTGCTCCTCCTCCTCCTGCTCTTCCCCCTCCTCCCAGAGCATCTCAGAAATGGGGACCCAGCTCACCAGCTGAAGTGTGGCTGCATCCCAGCAAAAGGCAGTTATTTTCATGGCATTTGCAGCCTGACTGAGTTCTAGAACCAAAGCAGGGCTGGTGAATACGCCTCTTCCAGAGACATCCAGGGCCCAGCTCCAAGCCCAGAGAGGAGTTTTTGCAGACACTGAATAAATAGCTCCATGCACAGCTCTCCCCCTCACTCTCCCTCTCTTTCTCACACATCTGTGTTTCACAGCTGACCTCTGAATCTGTCTGGCATCAAGCAGCTGCTGTGCATAGCAGAAGAGACAAACTTCCCCCTTCCTCTTCCACTCTTCCATCCACCTTCAGAACATTTTGGTGAGCCCTCCCACCTCTGCTTGGCATTTGGCTTACTGAGAGACCCTGGAAGGTGCTGAGCCAGTGAAAAAACCTCTGCAGTGCCTTATTCAAACCTGACCTTCGGAAAATATCTTGAGGTGGGCACCCAAACTACATCCTTTCTGCACTCTGGTTAGTTGGAGGTGGGTCTGGAAAGCTCCAGAGGTCTGGGAAAGATCACAGACTTATGGAATTGTCAGGGCTGGAAGGGACCCCAAGGATCATCCAGCTCCAAAACCCCTGCCACGTGCAAGGACACCTCACACCAGAGCAGGTTGCTCAGAGTCACACCCAGCCTGGCCTTAAAGCTCTCTAGGGATGAGGCTTCCACCACCTCCCTGGGCAACCTGTGCCAGTCTTTCACCACCCTCATGCTGAAGAACTTCTTCCTAACATCCAATCTGAATCTACTCACTTCTAGTTTTGCTCCATTCCCCCTGGTCCTACCTGACAGCCTAAAAAGTCCCTCCCCAGCTTTCCTGTAGCCCCCATCAGACACTGGAAGGCCACAATAAGGTCTCCTTGGAGCCTTCTCTTCTCCAGACTGAACAGCCCCAACTCTCTCAGCCCATAGCAGAGCAGCTGCAGCCCTCTGATCATCCTCGTGGCCCTTCTCTGGACACCTTCCATCACCTCCAGACCTTTCCTGTCACAGTGGCTCCAGAACTGGGCACAGTGCTCCAGGTAGGGTCTCATCAGAGGGGCAGAATCCCCTCCCTTGCCCTGCTGCCCACACTTCTTTTGAAATGCTCTGTTGCCTGCCTAACATCCAGTCTGACTCTACCCAGATGTAGTTTTGCTCCGTGGGTCCCAAGGTGGGTTCGTGCTGCTGTGAAGTTCAGTGTGAGGCTCTCTAGTGGTTTGCTATCACCCCCCAAAAGCTAAGCCTAACAAACTATGTTAGAGGTGGTTGGCTTGGCAGAGTGTCATGCTGGCTGTCTTCTACCCTGCTCCTGCAGGACAGCTGACAAAAAGGTTAGCTACAGCACCCAAAGGGCTGCTGTGGGATGTGAGCAGACAGGTGATGTTGGACAGAAAATAGAGCCCAACAGCCACAGGCATGTGCAGATCCTCTCCAGAGGTGCTGTCTGGCTAGCAAAGAGTACACTCCCTGGTTTTCATACCCCTCTGGAGTCAAGATAGTTCCACAACCTCTGACTGTCTTGGCCAAACAACGTCTGTGGGTCTGTCACCTGGTCTATGATCTTTCTTTACAAGGAGAGGCTGTTTGGCATGGAGAAAAGCAGCCCCAGAGGGGATCTGATCAGTGTTCAGCAAGAGCTAAGAGACCCGTGGGAGGCTAGAGAACGTGGCCAGACTCTTATCAGCGGTGCCCAGTATCAGGACAAGGGGCAACAGGTGCAAACAGGAACCCAGGAGGTTCCATCTGACCATGAGAAAAAAATTCCTTGCTGTGAGGGAGCTGGAGCCCTGCAGCAGGCTGCCCAGAGAGGTTGTGGAGTCCAAACCCACCCTGATATTATGATCCTGGGCAAGCTGCAGGGGCTTGGACTGGATGATCTTCAGAAGGTCCTTTCTAACCCCTGTGACCCAGCACTCACTCTGTTCCTGCTGCTTCTGATTCGAGAAGATGTTAACCTTGAGAGTAAGACAGCTCCTGTGAGCCCCCCCAGCAGCCCTCTGAGGGCAGCATGTCCCTGTGGGACAGCCACTGTGAGCCCCCCCAGCAGCACTCTGAGGGCAGCATGTCCCTGTGGGACAGCCACTGTGAGCCCCCCCAGCAGCCCTCTGAGGGCAGCATGTTCTGATGGCTGCTCTGTCCTACAGGTTCTGAGCAGAAGGGCTGAGTGTGGGACCTGTAAGCTCAAACCTTATCCCTCCCTGATGACTTTCAGGCCAGGCAGGCACAGGCAGTGCTGCCCACCAGGGAGAGGATGCCAGAGAGAGTGGCAGATGGGGACATTAGCCGCATGGCTTCATGCTCTGCAGGGAAGTGCTCTGCCGCCGCACTAGAAGCACGGAGAGGCGAGAGAACAAAATCCTTGCAGCCCACACTGCCTTTCTCCCCTGCAAAACCCCTCTTTGCTGGTTAAGAGTCCATCAGATGTGATGGCAGCAGGGTGTTTGTGTTGTAGTGGATGTGCAGAGGGAAATGCCCGATGAGCAGAGAGCGTGGGGAAGCAGCATCAGCTCCCACATCCCTCACAGAGCAGGTGGCTGAGGACCAGCTGAGAGGGAGCAATGGCAGTGATGGGCTGGGCTTGGGAATTCCTGATGGCTTTAGCCTCCACATCTGCCACTTTTCAAATGCCTTTAAATATTTTCACAGAATTCCAGCATGGCAAGGGTTGGAAGAGACCTCTGGAGATCATCCAGTCCAACTTCCCTGCTAAAGCAGGACACTCACAGCAGCTTGCCCAGGATCATGATGCCCAGGTGGGGATGTAAGCTGTGCAGAGGAGACTGGGCAGCCTGCTCCAGCCTCTCTGGGCAGCCTGCTCCAGGCCTCCAGCACCCTCATGCCAAACAAGTTTCTCCTCATCTTCAGATGGAACCTCCTGGGTTCCAGTTTGTGCCTGTTGCTGGGCACCACTGAGAAGAGTCTGGCCCCATCCTCTTGCCCCCCTTGCTTTGAGAAGGTCCCCTCCATGGCTGCTCTTCTCCAGGTTCAACAGCCCCAGCTCTCAGCCTTTACTCCTCAGAGAGCTGCTCCAGGCCCCTCAGCATGTTCATAGCCCTCTCTACGCTGTTACCCCTCTACGTTGCGCAAGGGTGGCAGGGCAGAGGGGACATGGCTTTGCCACAAACTTTCCCACCACAAAGAAGGAAACAGACTTTGCTTTGGGAACAGAAAGGGAAAGCAGCCCCTAGGGTGGGAGAATTCCCAGGACAAAGCTGAATTTCTGGTACCATCTCTGGCTAAATGCCTCTTGCATGTGATGATTTATAGGGCAGAGCCTTCCTGCGGGGAAGCCCTGCAGAGCTGGAACCTCCTAATTAGTTTAATGCTCAGGACCTGCTGCTGAACTGGGGGTGCTGATCTCCACTCCACAATCAACCTCTGCCTCCTACACTGAAGGGCTGACAGTCACCTGTCCCTGAAGGAAGGGATGGTGCTTCACTCAGAAAGAACCTTGCTTTGTTTCACAGGACCACAGGATGCTAGGGGTTGGAAGGAACCTTCATAGATCATCAAGTCCAACCCCTCCTCCCCTGCCAGAACAGGACCATAGAATCTAGCACAGGTCACACAGGAAGGCTTCCAGAGAAGGAGACTCCACAACCTCTTTCATAGTCCTGTTTTGCTTGGTGGTTTATGTTGAAGAGAGACATATAAAGAACAAGGTGAAGAGGAAAAATCTCCCTCACCCCAGTCCTTCTCAATGGCAGCTCCTCGTTGCCTCACCAACTACCAGGGCATGGTGTCAGGCAACAAGGGCACTGTGGGAGCTGGGTTCCTTCACAAACCTGGACAGGTTCCCCTGATTTGCTTAAAGAAGCACCACTCTGGGAAGAGAGACCTCCCAAAAGATGGGAGAGCTTTGCTTTTGCCAGCTTTCTCTGCTGCACATCAATATTTCCTGGAGCAGCTCTGCAAAAAGAGATGCGGGAAGTGTGCAAATGGAAGGGTGCAAACCTGTGGGTGTTTTAGGACTGTTGCTGGCAGCAGTTTCCCCTCCACAGACCCATGCATATGCTTCCTGCCTTTGCCTGCACTGCTTTGATAACTTTGATTCTTGATCTCCAGCTCTCCACACCCATGGATGGAGCCACAGTGTAATGCGGGAGACCTCTGTGGTCTCCAAAAGTGTCCTATTAGCACCATGAAAGGGATGGGCTGCAACAAGCTTGGGGCAGAGTGGCTGGAAAGCTGCCCAGCAGAAAAGGACCTGGGGGTGCTGGTTGACAGCAGCTGAAGATGAGCCAGGGTGTGCCCAGGTGGCCAAGAAGGCCACCAGCATCCTGGCCTGGATCAGCAATGCTGTGGCCAGCAGGAGCAGGGCAGGGATAGTGCCTCAGCAATGCTGTGGCCCCTCAAATACTGGGTTCAGTTTGGGGCTCCTCACTCCAAGAAGGACACTGAGGGGCTAGAGTGTGTCCAGAGGAGGGCAACAAAGCTGAGGAAGGGTCTGGAGAAGAGGGCTGGGGATGAGCAGCTGAGGGAACTGGGGGTGTTTAGTCTGGAGAAGAGGAGGCTGAGGAGAGACCTCATTGTTCTCTGCAGCTCCCTGAAAGGAGGTTACAGTGAGATGGGGTTTGGCTCTTCTCCCTAATCTCAGGTGACAGGAGAGGAACTGGCCTGAAATTGTGCCAGGGGAGGCTTAGGTTGGAGGTGAGGAAAAATTCTTTGCTGGTGGAGTGGTCAGGGATTGGCACAGGCTGCCTAGGGAGGTAGGTGGTGGAGTCCTCATGCCTGGGGGTGTTCAAGAAACCTGTGGCCATGGCACTGTGGGGCAGGGTTTGATGGCCATGGTGGGGCTGGAGGTTGGACTGGATGACCTCAGAGGGCTTTTCCAACTGAACCAATTCTATGATTCTGTGAGTCATTCTGTGGCTGGTTAGCAACATTTTGCCTGTGACTTCTTAGATTTAGTTTCCCTCCCTCTTAACCTCCAGCTGCAGAGAGAATCAAGATTTTGAAGTGGGGGTGGAGGAGCTGCTGTGAGTAGAAGAGGTGTCTGATGGGGCTGAGGCTGAGAAGCAGCTGGTCTAAGTGTCTGCCTAGAAGCAGCCCCAGAGTTCAGAGTGGATGAAAGGCAAATTTGTAGCTAACTCTCTGCTGTGTTGCTGTTATCTCCAGCAAAATCAAGACCTGGGTGCTTGTAAGCAGGCTGGGAGGAGCAATTCCTTTGATCAGTGGGGATTACAGAGCCTAACCCCCAGCAAGTTCCCCCTTATGGGAGCTGAGCCACTTCATGCACTAACAGATTTGCTTATATAGTTTCAGGTTGCTGCAGAGAAAAATTGTTCTGTATTTCCCTTACCAGACCACCAAGAAAGTGGCCTTCTGGCCCCCAGCCCTTGGGCAGGGAGAAGAGGAGAAGAGGGGGAAGAAGAAGAGGGAAAGAAAAAAAGGAGGAGAATCTGGTGGGCTTGATGTGAGCATTCACAGTCCAGGGGAAGTGATTCCTGGGGGTTATTAGCAGGAACTTTCTTTTCTTAACTGCTCATTTCAGAGAAGGTGGATAAATGAGAGCTCAGGTGCAGCATCAGATGACAGGACAGCCCATAAAAGAAGCAGCTGCCAGAGAAATCTCTTTAGAGCAGCTCAACAAGGATGGGCAGAATTAGGCTGAGGTGGGGGCGAGGGCAGCCGGAAGGAATCTTTGATGCTGTTGTGTCTATTTATTATTTATTCCTCTGGCACAAATATAGCATCAAAGTCTGTCAACACCCTCCCCCCCCCAAAAAAAAAAAATAGTCCCTAACCTGCCATGGTTGGATCAGTCCTTACATCTCTGTAACCATGGCATCACCTGGGAGTGAGAAGGCAAAGCAGCCAGCACGGGGATGGAACCGCTCGGCACTTACGGCGCTTGTGAGGATGCAGCAGCAGAAGGGCTAAGAAAATCTGTGAGCACCTTGCTAGCCTGGGCAGTCTGTCAGGCTCAGCCAGGATGGGCAGCAGCAGGCAACAGCCACACAGCTCCCTCGTGTACTGATACCCAGGAAAGAACAACCCCAGGGATCAGTACAGGTTGGGGACTGACCTGTTGGAAGGCAGCGAAGCGGAGAAGGATCTGGGGGTCCTCGTGGATGGGAGGGTGACCGTGAGCCAGCAATGTGCTCTGGTGGCCAGGAGGGACAATGGCTTTCTGGGGTGGCTTAGAAGGGCTGTGGTGAGTAGGTTGAGACAGGTTCTCCTGCCCCTCTACTCTGCCCTGGTAAGGCTGCATCTGGAGTACTGTGTCCAATGCTGGGCTCCCCAGTTCAAGAGGGACATAGAACTGCTTGAGAGAGTCCAGCACAGAGCCACAGAGATGCTGAAGGGAATGGAACAGCTCTGTTATGAGGAGAGACTGAGGGAGCTGAGGCTCTTTAGCTTGGAGAAGAGGAGACTGAGGAGGTGATTTCATCAATGTCAATAAAGATGTGCAGGGTGAGGAGACCTTAGAGTAGCCTTCCAGTATCTGAATGGGGCCTACAGGAAGTTCTGGGGAGGGACCATTTACAAAGTCTTGCAATGACAGGACAAGGGGCAATGGGTTTGAACTGGCAGAGGGAAGATTTAGACTGGATGTTAGGAGGAAGTTCTTTCCAGTGAGGGTGGTGAGACACTGGAACAGGTTGCCCAGGGAGGTTGTGGCTGCTCCCTGCCTGGAGGTGTTCAAGGCCAGGTTGGATGAGGCCTTGAGTGACCTGTGCTAGTGGGAGGTGTCCCTGCCTATGGCAGGGGGTTGGAACTAGATGATCCTTGAGGTCCCTTCCAACCTTACCATT
The DNA here is from genome assembly GCA_013399055.1 of Ramphastos sulfuratus. Taxonomy (NCBI): domain Eukaryota; kingdom Metazoa; phylum Chordata; class Aves; order Piciformes; family Ramphastidae; genus Ramphastos; species Ramphastos sulfuratus. Next base: position 6,575 of record WBNM01021729.1, on the reverse strand, counting down.
CTATGATTCTATGATTCTATGACTGCCCAGAGGCTGGAGCCAGCTCTGCTGGGTGATACCCAGTGACAGCAGAAGGGGCAGTGGGTGGGAGCTGAGGCATAGGAAGTTTCATGGAAACAGGAGGAGGAATTTTTTCCCTGTAAGGGTGACAGAACACTGGAACAGGCTGCCCAGGGGGGTTGTGGAGTCTCCCTCAAGACCAACCTGAATGTGTTCCTGTGTGATCTGGTATAGATGACCCTGCTCTGGCAGGATGAGCTTTCCAAGTCCCTTCCAGCCCCTGATGTTCTGTGATTCTGTAAGTGTTATCCTATGGGATACACATGGGCAATATGGGCTGAATTGCTCCCCAAGACAGTTTAGTGCCATTGCAGGGCCCCACGGAGCAGTGGGGATGGAAGCAGCTCCTGCCTGCAGACAGAACTGGAAATAGCTACAACAGAACCGCTAAGGTTGGGCAAAGAGCTCTAAGATCACCAAGACCTTCTATTTGACACCTCCATGACCACCAGACCAAGTCCCAAAGTGCCACATCTACTCATTGCACTTGCACACCTCTGGGGATGGTGACTGCAGTACCTCCCTTGGCAGCCTGTGCCAATCCCTGCCCACTCTTGCACCAAAGAAATTCTTCCTAATGTCCAACCTAAGCCTCCCCTGGTGCAGCTTGAGGCCATCACCTCTTGTCCTGTCATTAGTTGCTTGGGAGAGGAGGCAAACACCAGCCTCGCTCCAACCTCACTTCAGAGAGCAATGAGGTCTCCTTTCAGCCTCCTTTTTCAGGGTAACCAATCCCAGCTCCCCCAGCCTCTCCTCATAAGCCATGCCCTCTAAACCCCTCACCAGCTTGGTGCCCTCACCACCTTTCACTCTAGCACCTCAATGTCCTTGTGCTGCAGTGCCCAAATCTGGATGCTACCAAGGTGCAGCTCAGCAGGGCCACATTCACTTCCTCTCCCTTTATGGCTGTGACCTGTTGGTGGTCACCTCTGTAGGTATGACATTGCCAGTCCTCAATGCCCATCCTATTCCAGTGCTTCCCTTCCTCCCTTGCTTCCCTCAACCTCCCTGTCTCTGCAAGTCCTGCAGCTGCTGAGGCTGGGAGCCCTCCCTGGTGGCTGTGCAGCGCAGAGGACAGTGCTGACAGGAGTAACAAGGCATAGGCTTAATACTCCACTGATTATTTTTTTGGAAGATAATAGATATTCAGTCTTTTTTTTTTTTTCTTTTTTCTTTATTTTTTTCCCCTCCTTTCTGGAATGCTTTTGCTAGCTTGGAAATATTTCAAGTAGCAGCAGGGGATTAGGGAGCTTCTTTTAATCGGCTTTTGTTTTGTTTCCTTTTTCACGTCTTTGCAGGAGGAGTAAAAGCCTACTCTGAAATGTTCTCCACGGAAGGATTGGGATTTGGCAGTGTCATGCCTCTGGCTAAGGGGAAACAGGACCAGCACAGCCTCTCGCCACCTCCCAAAGACCCCACGCAGAAGGGGTCAGAGCTCTCCTGTGGATGGAAGGGGGCAGGAGGAGCTGGCGATGAAAGCTCAGGGTGGGAGGCTGTTTGTGCTCCCAGGCGGCACAGAGAAGCATTGCCAATAAAACCTCAGAGTGAAGGCTCTCACAGTCGCCTGACAGGGCTGGAAATCTGATTTCACCCAAAATAAGTAGCTTAGGCCTGTAGGCACCATGCACACCTCAGCAGGGGCTTGTGGTCCCCTCATGGCACAGTTGGTCAAAGACTCCAACGAACCTGAGCAGCTGCCATTCTTGGTTCCTATTCTTTTTCTCTTCTCTGTTATTTTGCTTTTTCTCCTCCTGGTGATCCTCTCTCTCCCTCTGCCTGTCCACCTGCAGCCACCCTGGCCCCAGGAAGAGCCCTGCATGCCCAGCCCTCTCTGGAGATGCCATTTCTCTTGGAGGAGTTCAGCCCCAGGGTGTGCTGCATGAAAACATCCCCACTGGAGCGAGTGATGCCAGCCAGACTCTTGCCTCCCCTCCACCACCCAGGACTACATTCTGCCTTGGCTCCCAGCCTGCTGCATCTTTGTGTGCTTAACAAAAATAACCCAAAAGTACTTGGGGAGCAGACAAGAGCAATCCCAGAGACTCCAAACATCTAAGGGGCTTTGTTTCCAAGGCAACATCTTGTCTCCTAGCTGCAAAAGGCCACGGGAACGAAGGCAGCCTATGGAAAATGAATAGCTCAGTGACAACAACAACAACCACCACCACCACCACAAAAAAATCTGCTGGGGACACTATCAGGGAGGGAGGGGTGGGAGAAAGGAAAGAGTGAAGCCAAGCAAGCCAGAACTAGCTGTACCAAGCATGCCAAGGGACCAGGGTGCAAATCGATCTCATGAGAAGTAGAGTCCCCATTGAAATGCGTAGCACCACTTCCAGGGGCTCAATGGGAGCAGGGGAGCTTGCACAAATCTGTTATTCTTTTCTTTCCCTCCCCTCTCCTCATCCCCCCCTCCACCTCCTTTTATTTTTTTTTAATTTATTTTTTTTTTTTAAGCTAGAGTGTTTGAAGATTGGAGCTAGTTAAAAAAAATTCCCTTGTCCCAGCCTGAGCCTTCCTGGCTCCCAGGAGCTTTCCAGCCAAAGCCAGAGCAGTTCCTGATTTGAACCACCCAGCTTCTCACTGCTGGAGCTGCCTCCTGCCCTCCACATCCCCAAGGCAGACAGATGGGATGTGCCAGAACACCTCTGGCTCATCCCTCCAGCTCTTCCCAGGGAAAAGAAGTTTTCACCCAGTTGTTAAGGTTTCCAGAGCTGTGCAGTCTGTGGCTATCACAGTATGATAGGGGTTGGAAGGGACCTCTGGAGATCATCAGGGACCTGCCAAGGCAGGTTCACCTAAAGAATGTCATACAGGAACAGGTCTAGGTGAGTTTGGAATGTCTCCAGAAAGAAGGAGACTTCCCCACCCCTCTGGGCAGCCTGTTCCAGTGCTCTGCCACTCTTCAACCAATTAAGTCTTTCCTCATGTTTAGGTGGAACTTCTTATGTTCCAGTTTGTGCCTGTTAGCCCTTGTCCTGTGGGTGTCAGGCAGATGGCACAACTGCAAAAAGCCTGGTGCCATCCTCCTGACACCAGCCCTTGAAGTATTGATCAGCACTGACCAGATCCCCCCTCAGGCTGCTCTCTTCCAGGCTAAAAAGCTCCAATTTTCTGAGCCTTTCCTCAAAAAAGAGATGTTCCAGTCCCCATAGCATCTTTGTAGCCCTTTTCTGCCCCCTCTCCAGCAAGTCCCCATCCTTCTTGGTCTCCTATCTGAGTGCAGTCCAAGCTGCAGCATTATTTTTTTGCCCCTGGCTGCCAGGGTGGTTTGGCTGTCAGGGCCTTTCAAGCCAGCTGTCCAGATCTGAGGCTTCAGGACTGGGAAAGCACAGACCCCTCTGCCTTCCTGTCCTCTGGTGGCACCCTGAGAGTACCCTCCCTTGCAGAGAGCAGGGGCAAAGGTCTGTGGTGCTATTTAAGATTGCCCTCAGGTAAGTGCCTGCTGCAGTGAGATGTCCCTGAGGTGGTTGCTGGGGTTGGTATCAGCCTGGGCAGGGAGAGGCTCCCCAGCACCAGTGTAGGTGCTCACTTGCTGGTGCCCTGCCCTGAACTTTCCTCTCCCTCCTGTCTCATGGGAATGCCTCAAAGCTTTAGGATCAGCCAAGTGAGCTGTTGGAGCTTTTCCTCCATGTCCCAGGAGGCACCATGGATGCCATAGGAACATGACAGATGCTGGGTCAGGAGCTCCTCTGAGCTGACTCCCAGCTCCTTGGCATCATGACCAACATGAAGCTCCACCATGCCAGGCACAGGCTCCCAAGACAGGGAGGGGAAGATGAGGAGACAGCCCAAGCACTTGCCTGGCATGGCCAGAAGGGACAGAGGACATCAGGGTGTGTTGGTGCTGATTTTTGCCCTGGGCTGGAGCCATCCTTGGGCCTCAGAGGCTCTTTGAGACGAAGAACAGCTCAGCCAGATGTCCTGCCTGATCTGTAAACATTTCATTTCACTGATGCCTTCTCTTTGTACCTTCTCCTCAATCCCACACCAGCAAGAGGCCTGCAGAGGGAGACCTGCTGGGAAATGCTCTCTTCACACTGTTTTTTCACACCCTCTGCTGTGGGCTGAGCAAATCCACCCGCATGGATGGACAGCTGCTATTTATTATTCATCTTGGCATGCCAAGCAGAAACCATTTGGAGATGATGAGGTTTGCTCCTCACTCCCCACTCCTTGAAATGGTTCTAATTTAGCCTGACCCCAGGGAATTCCTCCCAGATGACCCCAGTGGAGCAAGGTTGGAATTTGGTCCCCATCAGCCTGCCCTGTTAGTATTATCTGATCATAGAATCATAGAATCATAGAATCAACCAGGTTGGAAGAGACCTCCAAGATCATCCAGTCCAACCTATCACCCAGCCCTACCCAATCAACTAGACCATGGCACTAACTGCCTCATCCAGTCTTGTTCTGTCCTAAACTCCTCTGCCATGTTCTTGGGGCACCTTCCACTGCAGGAGCTCTCATTCTTACATGGCTGAACCTCATGAAATGATTCCTACAGACCACACCAAGCTTTGTCTTGCAAACAGAGTTTCCAAGCACTCACAGCCCCACCTCAACATGATGGTTGGACCTTAGGAGGTCTTTTCCAACTGAAACAATGCTGTGATTGTGTGACAAAAGCTGTGTGGTTTGGGCTATCTGCTGTAGAACTGCCTCTCCAAACAGTTCATCATAGTCATACAGGGGCTGAGAGTTTCCAGAGCAGTTGGCATTGACCTAACCTGAGTCATAGGGATCTTGGCTGCAGGTTGCTATCAACAGGGAACAAGGAATGCTCCTGCAAAACCTTGCTTGGACCTAACTGCACAGGCAACAGACTTTGCAGGAGGCTTTAATATTGCCTTGGGAAAAACTGACACCTCCAGGGAGGGAGCATCCATAGCCTCCCTGGGCAACCTGTGCCAGTGTCTCCCCACCTGCGCTGCCGTGAATTTCCTCCTCATCTCCAGTCTCAATCTCCCCTCTGTCAGCTCAAAGCCACTGTCCCTCATCCTGGCACTCCCAGCTCTTGTCCAAAGTCCCTCCCCAGCTCTCCTCGAGCTTCCTTCAGGTACTGGAAGGTTGCCCTAAGGTCTCCCTGGAGCCTTCTCTTCTCCTGTTGCTTTTTTTCCCTGGAGGTATGAACATGAGACAACACAGCTGTGGCACTTGCTCCCACTACTATCAGGTGCTGAGCACCCATTGAGCAGTCCAGGGCACTCCAACCCTTTCCTGAAAACCTGCCTGCCCCTTCATTTTCTGTGCCACCCTTCTGCTTCAGATGATTTAGCTCACTTGCTCTTTACAGACACATGCACACACAGGGGCTGGCATCCAGACCCACAGCTCAGGGCCAGGCAGGCAGAGGTTGCCTTCCAGACCCCACACCTCAGGGCCAGGCAGTGCATGCTCACATCCCCTCTCCAGATAAAAAGTGTCAGGCTTGCATCTTCCCTTTGAGCTGATATCTTCAGAGCAATAGGTTAAGTTGGAAATAATAGAATCACAGAATGGTCTGGGTTGGAAGGTAGGTTAAGCTGGAAACCATAGAATCACAGAATTAAGTTAAGCTGGAAATCATAGAATCACAGAATGATCTGGGTTGGAAGGCACCTTAAGGATCACCTAGTTGCAACCTCCCTGCAGAGGACACCTCTCATGTTGCTCAAGATCTCATCCAACCTGGCCTTGAACACCTCCAGGGAGGGGACATCAATCACCTCCCTGGGCAACCTGTGCCAGTGCCTCCCCATCCTCACTGTCAAGAAGTTCTTCCTCATCTCCAGTCTCAACCTCCCCTCTCCCAGCTCAAAGCCACTGCCCCTTGTGCTGTCACTACTCAGCCCTTGTGCAAAATGCATTTCCAGCCTGTGTTTGCCCAGCAGAGGAAAGTTTCTCCATCGCTGCTGGCTGCTCCTTGTCAGCCCCAGTGCTCTGTAAGGAGGCCACTGATGGAGCAGTGCTCTGTTCTGCCAAGATCCTGCTCCCTCCTGTTCAGCTCAACAAGGCACTAAAGGCCTGGTGCTGCCAAGTGGGCTTTCAGCTGCCAAAGGAGCTAATCAAATGAGTGAAAAGGTGCCGGTGCCAGGCTCCGTGCCCAGCTGGGCACCCGCGGGCTGGACCGGCCGGCTCCAAGCCGCTCCTGTTCTGCCCGTCCCAGGGTGAGAGCCACAGGCTCCAGTGTGCCCGCCCCACATTACTGCTGCCTCGGTTAGCCCACGTCAGAAAGCTGCCACGTCCGTCCCTCCCAAGGCACACCACGGCCTCTGCCCCTCAGCCCTTTATTCCTTTTGAAAGCCTCCAGGCAATGCCAGCTCCCTATCTCCCTCCCCTCCCTCTTTCCCACACTGAGGAGAAAAGCCTCACGCTGTGCCTTTCACCTCCCCCAGCCCAGCACTGGTCAGCACGGCTGAAGTCATCATTTTGCCTCCGTTTCAGACTCTGCTTGGTCTGAAGAAAGGAGAGGACACTGCTGGTTTTCAACACCACTGTCTCAAGTAGCATATCAGAGAGTCACAGAACCACAG
>WBNM01021714.1:0-19110 GCA_013399055.1 Ramphastos sulfuratus | reverse complement strand
CCTCTTCTCCCTTGCCTGTCTATGGGCAACCAAGCTCATCAAGAACATGTGGATTCAAGACCTTTGTCATTATTTCCAGAAAGAGGTAAGCCCAGCTTCATCTGCTAACTTCCACATCAGACATGTATTGTTTACAAGTTCCCTCGGGACAATCAGTTGCCAGAGCCAATTGCGAGGCACCATTCAAAGGCAGAGCAGGAAACTAGGTTCTGTCAGGATGTTTCCACTTGCAAGGATGACTTCTTTCAAAACTATAAAGGCTAACACCACTTTAACATAGAAGGTGGTAATATCTTTAACACAATGGGCTGAAAGCCTTACATGGACTGCCTCAGCCACACGGTGATACTTGGTCTCCTCGGTAGTGAGGCCCTTGTGGGGAGTGTAGCCAGCATCTCTCAGGCCTGCCTGCTGCTCAAAGCGCTGAATGCTCTCCTGAGTCTGCTCTGGAATGAACAAGAGCACATACTCACCAGAAATGCCATCACGAGCTGTCCCAGAAAAAAAAAGGCAACTTAAATAACCAAACTCAAGACCCTCCTTTCATCATTCATACCTACATGTTGTAAGGAGTTGATAAAGGCAGAAAGATGAAGCTAAAAGGACACTCTCACTTGAAAACTATCCTGAGTCATAGGGCTAAGTCAAATGAACAGTAAGTGATTCGTCCTAAATCACCAGATGTATTACAAATGCAACATCCATAATTAAACTCATCTTACCTGCTGAATCCCTCCTATTTGCAACCCCCTAAATAGAAGAGACATCAATAATCTGGACATTTTAAATGGCCCTCTAGATTCAAAAGGAGTCTCATGCAACAAAAAAGAGGATCTTCTGAAAAGCTGCCCACACTAGCTAATCTGATTATCACAGCCATGCAGAACAGGTGCTGAAGACTCCTTTCCTGTGATCCCAGATTAGGTAAAATAAGCTATTTCAGCCAAATACAGAGCCAGTACTGGTACTAACTTCAGTTCTAAAAAAAACACACTTTCTCCCCCCACTACCAGCATAAGATGTTCACTCCCTAATGACCTAAGTCAGAAGGAAGTAGAGCACAAAGATTACTGGAAAAGCCCAATGTCTCTCAAATAAGTAAAACTTCCCATTAATGTTAAAGTTATTAGCAGGGATAGAGCACTGCATGAGAAACCTGGAGGACCTTTGCTTGTTTCCACTTTGTGGCTAAGTGTTCTTCCTTACAGGTGAAGGTCTGGGCTCCTACCTTCTTACTCTACAAGATGAGATTTAGGCTGGCATAGTTATAACTAGATTAGCATTTTATCATTAGACTAGAAAAAGAGCTGCTTTCCAGAAGACAGTCCACATTCCCAGATGTTATTTTCTGATGTGCAGGTTATTTTTGAGCAAAGACTGGAATAAGTGCAAATATCTATCTAATCCAAAATGCTGGTCTGAAAAAAAAATATCTAGACATCTTTGGAAGCACAGCTCAGAGGAAACGATAAAGCTCAGATCCCAGCTGCTAGAAGAGGCAGCAGGGACAGATTAATACATGAATAAATCCTCACTGCAAGTGGGCATATCTTCTCTGCAAACATAACTAACCCAGTTTGATTTTAAAGCATCGTGATTTATGAGGTATGTTGTTTGGTTTTTGTTGGTTTTGTTTTTAAAGAGTTACTGTTAGCAAGACAGCTGCTCTGCCATTAAGTAAAAACTGCCAGCAAGTGCCCCCTTCACACAGTATCTCAGCTCTCCACACCAGTTAACTCTGGAGCTTTATCTGCCATTCAGAAAAAGCAAGTTAATAAGCAAACAGCATAATAGCCACCTCTGCACAACAGCAACAGGTGGTGTGGGCTGCAGTGTCCTATCGGCACAGTGTACCCAGCACCCCTCCCTCCTCACCCACCTCCAGCACCTGGAGACAGCAGCAGCAAGTGTGGCCTCTCCCCTAGTTCCTGGCTTTTTTTTTTTTTTTCCCTTCTAGAAGGATCCTTCAAAGAACTTCCTACAGCTCAAGAGCAGAGGTAGTCTGACCCCACAAGCTGTCCAGGAGCTCCGGTAATTCCCTTCAGGCATTACTAAGGTGCCCACACCCCATTAGAGATGAGAGCTCTTACTTGTGATGAGAGAGTTCATGATGATATGAGTGGCCTTGGCCTTCACCACAGGTACCCTGTTCATGCTCTCAGTGGATGATGAAGGAGTTATGACAGGTGCATTCATGTTACCATCTCCTTCCTCAATCTGTGGGGAAGGAGGGTACAGTTTAAGATGAGAAAATATCTCAGCAGCTTGCCAAGACACATCTTTGACTACTCAAATCATAGAATGGTAAGGTTGGAAGGGACCTCAAAGATCATCTAGTTCCAACCCCCTGCCATAAGCAGGGACACCTCCCACTAGTACAGGTCACTCAAGGCCTCCTCCAACCTGGCCTTGAATACCTCCAGGGAGGGAGCAGCCACAACCTCCCTGGGCAATCTGTTCCAGTCTCTCACCACCCTCACTGTAAAGAACTTCCTCCTAACATCCACTTTCAATCTCCCCTCTTCCAGTTTAAACCCACTGCCCCTTGGCCTGTCATTGCAAGACCTTGTAAATAATCCCTCCCCAGCCTTCCTGTAGGCCCCCTTCAGATACTGGAAGGCTACTATAAGGTCTCCTTGAAATGAGACACAAGGCTGAGCTGCTCTAGTAAGCAGACTGTATCCCACAGAAGAAACTCTTACACTGTTCACTATAGCCCAGGAATGTTTAGAGCTTGAAACCCACAATTTTTAGCAATGAACATACTGGGCTCGGAGCCAACAAGTTGTTAGCTTAAGTACAAAAAGGTCAATAGGAAAAAAAAATGCATCTAATCCAATTCTCCTAATTGCAAACTGGACTTCAAGGTCGACTGGGCTCAGCACCCTCCCACACAGAGCTCAGGAACACAGTTATTTACAGCACAGCAGTCACCCAGATTAGAGGCTGGTGTTTACACATTACTTTCCCCCTCATTCTTTGTATCAATTTCTTGTACATCTAGTGGTCATAGTTCTAGCATTTATCACAAGACCCCAGCAACAAAGGGCCAAGGAATGCTTGAAAACAAGAAATCCTGTGAAGCAAGGACCTTCTCCTTCTAGCACAGGAGATGCTGCTCCCTGACTTGTGAGTTTGCTTTTTGTGCTAAAGCACAACTCCAAGTTCAACACATTCCACAAGAATTGTTTTAAACCCAAATTATGTTAAAAGGTAGAACTTAAACAGGATGCAGAGTTATTTGCTTCCCTTCAAAAACGTTCAACTTCACTTCAAATGTAGAAACCAGCATCTATATTTAAAACAGTTAGCTCTACACTCAAAGCATCCCATGGTCATTCCACATGAAAGTGTGGGTTGGAAGAGATCTTCAAAGACCATTCAGCCTCTCTGCTTCATGGAAAGACATTCTGCACTGAACTAGGTTTCCCAAAGCTTTATTCCACCCAATTCTGAACGCTTCCAGGAATGGGGCATCCACAACTTCTCAAGACAACCCACTTACACATTCATCCTAAGTCTACCCTTTTGCTCTGGTTTAATTACACGTGGTTACAGCTTTGTTTGGTTTTGGGATGTTGGGGTTTTTTTGTCAGTTTCTTTTGGTTGGTTCGGTTTTTTTCAAGGAAGTAAAAAGTCTCCCACAAGCGAGCACGCTCCCAGAACAGCCTGAGCTTAAACACATTTCTGCGTTCCCACAACAGGGCCAGGCAGCAAGGCTAGTCCTTGTCTCTGGCACCTCCCGAGGGCTACCAGTGCCCAGCTGGTCTCCGATGCTGCAGGTGGAGGGCAGCTTGCCCGGTGCAGTACATCAGCCAGGCAAGAGGTCTGCAGAGCCGGGCTGCAGCGGCACGCCTTGGCCAAGGCATCCGCGGCAATCGGCCGGCCCGTACCTTCGAGAGCTCCTGGTACTTGCGCTCAGGGATGACCGGCTGCTTCCAGAGGACGTTGGCGCAGAGGTCTGCGGGCGGCGGCGTCATGGGCGCCGTGTCCTCCAGCCCATCGTCGTAGCTGAAGGCCCGGCGCGGCACGCCGACGGGCAGCGACATCTTGCCCGGGCGGGCCCCACTGCCCTGCTCCAGCGCTGCGAACAGAGAGGGCAGCGCTCAGCACCGCCGCGGCCTAACCGGGCTGGTAGGGAGAACCGCGGACAATAGGGGAGCAGGCTTACCAGGAGCATCTGGTTGCCGCGAGCTCATGGCAGCAGCACCCCAGCTGAAACTAGCGAGGCTCGGTGGGGGGCGGTGGGCCAGGGGCGAGCAGGCCGAGCGCAGCCATGGCAAAGCCGCCACCGAAGGGAGTTGCAGACGGGCAGCGCCGACCGAGCTCCCTTATCGGCGCGCGGGCCTCGCGAGAGCTGACAGCAGTGCGCGGGGCACGCTGGGAGGTGGAGTCCAGGCCACGCGGGGCGGAGCGGGGCGCGGTCTGTGACGGGGCGGGGCTGCCATAACAGGCGGGGCCAGGCCGAGGCGGACCACGGCTCAGTGCATTGTGTACCCCGGTCCTGTCAGGCCTCAGTGCCGTGGGGAGGGCCCGCCAAGGTGATTGCTGCCTAGCCTTGCCCACCTCAGCACACTCGCCGCCTCCTCCTGCCTGACAAGGCACCAGCTTTGCCAGCAAACCGTGCGGGCAATCCGCCGGCAGTGGGGCTGGCAGCCGGACACAGTGATTGCAGAGAAGGCCCTGCAGCCGCTCCTAGTGGAGCTTGGCCTGAGGCTGGGCAGCCTTGCGCCACTGGGGGGAACGGATGAAAAACAAGTCTGACAGGCAGCGGGCACAACACTTGGGCCCGTGAGTTCTTGCTGTACTGGGTGCCAGGTGTGTGTGGGTCCAGAGGCGATTCATGTGTCAGCACAGTAGCTGGGGACGCCCTGCTGTATCACTCTTTCCATTGTCCCTACTTAAACTACCTCCATCCTAACATCCCACTATCTCTCCAGCTCCCCTTCCCTCTCTGTCCACCCATCCATGCGGCCAACCATCCCTTCTTTCCTCTCTCTCTCTCTCTCTCCCCCTGTCCCTTCTTACCACCGTGCATCACACTCTCCTCCACGGTCGGAGCGGCCCCTTTAAGTGCCGAAGTGACGTCAAAGGCGGGTACAGCTGGCGCTGGCGCCCCGCCTGGGGACACGGCCGGTGGCGGGGGCACAGCTGCGCCGCGGTCGCACGGTGCCGGTGCCGCATGGCTCCGCGCCGCGCCCTCCGGGACCTAACGCTGACCGTGGTCGCCGCGGTTGCCGCACTCGGCTCCCTTCTCTTCATCGCCTGGAAGATATACTTCCGTGGCACCAGCACCGGCACCGACTGGAGCGGTTGGTGGGAGCGGGAGCTGCAGGAGCTGCGGGAACGAGAACCCCCCGGTGATACGGTAAGGGGCAGGAGGGATCCCCGCTGGGACCGCCGGTTCATCGCGGGGCAAGAGAAGAGTTGGGATCTTCCCAGGATACTCTATACCAGGAGCCGCTTACTGAGCTCTCACCGAACCCGGCAGGGAGCGTCCGAGGCGCGGCGTGTCGGGATCCCTCCAGGTTCCTCAACATCCCTGAGACCGTCCAGCCGGGGAGGGGGCCGAGGGTCAGGATCGACCTGCTGATCACCAGGGGAAGGGTCTGGATGGCCAGCGGGATCGCCCCGAGCACGTGGGGCAGAGGAAGAGACAGGGCCATTACCCCCTGGAGCCGGCCAGACTGGATTCCCCAGGATATTCCACAGGATGACGGCCCCTGGGGACTCTCCTGCAGCCCATCCTACTGGGCAAGGCATCCCTTTGTCTGAATCCCTACTGGGAGCCCACCAGGTCGAAGACTGAGGTGCTGTGGGGAATAGTAGGACTCCTTGCTCTGGGCTGGTCACCCAACCAGCTACCTGAGCATGGGGCTGAGGATCCCAAGACTGGTGCCCCACCCATCTCATCCCCCCCTGTGCTCCCCACAGGTGACCTGGCGGCAGGTGCTGGTGCTGGGACTGGATGGGGCAGGGAAGAGCAGCATCCTGCACTACATCTGCAGCCAGAGAGCCAGGAAGAGCATCGCTCCCACCTATGCCTTCAACTCAGCCCAGCTCTGTGTAGAGGGGCTGGAGATGGACCTACTGGAGGGTAAGTCTGGCCCGCCCCCACTGTGTACCCCAGAGCTGAGCCTGCACAGCTCAGAGGGTCACCAACCTGCTGGCACCAGGCTGAGGATGCAGAGCATCCCAAGTGGTGGGAGCAGCCTGGGTGACCAGAGATGTGGTTCCCTGGGTTGCTGCAGGGTGGTGACAGACCCATTAACCTTCACTCAAGTGCTTTATCCTGCCCATCTCCCACAGTGGGCGGCAGCCAGAATATGCGAGCGTACTGGCACCACTACCTGAGCCAGGCCCACGTGCTGGTGTTTGTGGTGGACTCAGTGGACAGGTCGCGCTTGCTGATGGCACGTCAGGAGCTGCACGCATTGCTGGATGCAGAGCCCCTGCTGCCTCTGGTCGTGCTGGCCAACAAGCAGGTGGGTGTCCATCCGTCTGCCCCTGCAGATGACTCTGTAGCTGTTCGGAGCTAAACTGCCTCTCCCCAGGGCCCCAAAGGGAAATCCTAACACCCAAAACTCACAAGCTCTTGCAAAATCTTCTTTCTTGGGGCCTGTCTTTTCCAGTCTTTGTAGGGGGCACAGCTGCCACTACCAGTGCCCCAGCTAACAAGTTTTAGGAGAGTACTCAGGCAGCAGCATGCAAAATCCCCAAGGAGAAATACGTTCCCCAGGCAGGTGGCCAAATGTATGCCTCGTGCTGTTTCCCTTTAGCCTGCACCAAAGCAACTCCAGTATGAGAGCAAGGCAGCCTTGGCCAAGCACAGTCTCTGCCAGGACCACACAAGCAGGACTGGGTCCCTGCCAGCTGGCAGCATGGCTCCCAGCACTGTTCCCCTTCTGAGCTGCTGCTTATCTCCATTGCAGGACAAGAGCAATGCCCTGAGCACGGCAGAACTGTGGGAGGAGCTGGCCTTGCAGACGGTCAATGGTCAGCGGGAAATCTTCCTCCTGCCCACGAGTGCAACCTGGGCCAGCCTAACCACCACCACCAGTGTCCTCCATGTGAAGAACCTGCTGGTCACTCTGCTTTCTCAGCCTTGAGCCCACACCGGGGCAGACAGGCTTCCGCCTTTGGCATGGCTTCTCAGGGGCCCATGGTGCAAGGATGGAAGCAGTTGCACGGATGCCTCTGTAGTTCAGACTTGCTGGTAGCAGGCTGCCAGTGCTGGGGTGTTTGCTGCATCCTACAGGGTTTTGGATTGAGCTGTAGCACAGCTGCCCTCAGGGAACACAAAGAACAGCAGGCTCTGTTCTCTGCCTCAGGGAGAGGGCAGCTGCCTTCTCCAGCTCAGAAACAGAATCTTCCTTGGGATGGAGGCATAAGCATGGTTCTTACCTCTTGATGAGCAGGAAAGTGCAACGCGGGGCCAGGCCCCACACCTTCACAGCAACCCTGCAGGATTTGAATGAATAGGGCTGAACAAACAAGCTTGCCTTTTCACCAACTGCCATGTACATTTCCTCCCAGGAGATGGGCTCTTCTCCCCTAAAAACATGAGGAGTTGCTGCCAGTACAGGCCTGCACTGCAGCACTACCACTACAGCATACACCAGTGGGAATACCCAGCTCAGGCTATCTCCACTGAGGCTGAGCACAGCTTTCAATACCACAAACTCTCTATTAAAAACCCTGCTTAAGAGATGAAGGCAGGTATCAGACTGTTTGGTAGGAGCTGCACTCAGCAGGCAATTCCCCCTGCCTGGCCTCTCTCACTCTCAGCTGCCTCAGGGGAAGGAGCCAACCTCAAGAACAACAGGATGCTCTACCTGCAGGCAGGAGGCTGCTGGGTCAGGCCACGGAGCACTGGGTCCTGGAACACAGATCGTGAAGCTGGGGAGCACATCAGGGAAAGGGAGTATGCGCCAATCGGTCTCTGATATGAAGCCTTTTGTACAGTCACTCCTTCCTTTTGTCAATAAAGGAGACTGACAGCTCTGCTCTCATCTTCTTGGCGGGGAAGGGGCTCCCAGCCTGGTCTTCCAGCTCCAGGCAGGCAGGTTGTTTGCAGAAGGAAGCAGCATGTAGCACTGCTCCAACCACTGCTACCTGCAGGGAAATCAGCAAAGGCCCAAGTTCTACCCACACCCTGCTGGCCCCCAGCCCCACTGCTGCAGAGGGTGACAAGTACTCAATGCCTATGTCCCACATGTTGGCACCAGTAACTCGCTGAAGTGGGATTGTGTCAACCGAGAGCTCATGAACATGTCATTCATACCACCCTGAAAGAGTAATTTATTTCAAAAAGGCAAAAGAAGTGTTGCTACCTTTGTGTGGCAGTCAGCACAACACATTTAGTCCCAATTCTACAAGCCACAGCCAAGAGTCTTTCATGCTGGTTATAGCTGTCTCTGCCTAATGAAGGTCCTTCCTCCATCAGAGGCTTTGCACAGCTCAGCTTGCAGGCACTGAGCCTGAGAGTGACTGTCACCAGCTTGTCAGTCTCCACTTGGTTCAGGAAATGGTCACATCAAGCCTGCACTTAGAGGCAAATCCGAGAAAAAGGGCAGTCACTGCACATCCATCTTTTCTGGCTTGAGTGATGCGATGAAATCCTTGTATTCTTCAGGATAGAAATTCTTGTATACGTTGATTTTTCTCTTAATCTGTTTGGGAGTATCCTGGTAGTAGTTCTTCTCATCTTGAGCCATTTCCTGTGACAAAGGAGAGGGTGAGACAAAGGAGTGGCCCCAAGAGTAAATATCAAACCAGTCCAGCCTCACCCTTAAGGCCCACCCAGACCAGCTGTAATCACTGCTGACTCAGACTTGGACCGGGTCAAGTTTCAAAGCGCTGCTTCCCTTTAACTATCAGTTGACTGAAACAGGATCTAGGGCAGAGGATTAGTGATTCCCATCCTGCAGAAGATCTAGGGCTGATGCAGGACTGGGTGCTCCTAGATCTGGGGCAGCCAGTACTTACCTTGTAGTTCTCCCCGTGGTTCTGTATCATGTACCGCACATAGTCAATGAGGTCTCGTGAAAGCGTGTTTGACTTCTTCTCAGGGAGACTGGCCTCATATTCCATCTCTAGAGAGAGAACACAGACCCCATGACGCAGGGGAGGGAAGCAGCACCTCAGAGATCCCCAGTCTCTTCTGCAGACCAAGCCCTACCAGTACTGCAGGAAGGAGGTGATCCTGCAACACAGCTTGGGTGCTTACAAACACGGAGCTGCTTCCCAGCATGATAGTGCAGGAAAACAAACAAGACAACAGTCTTTCACACAGGCTGCAGCACCCAAACCCATGCTGTGGCACCTCTCTAGCTCACACTATGAGGAGTGGAGCCTTTTGTTTAGGCTGCAGAGCATGACTGTTCAGAGCTGCCCGACCCATCACTAAAGCACACAAGGTCCTGCAGCCAGTTTCTAGTCACCCTGGTGTCCCCGTTGGGGAACAGGTAGAAATACTGCAAAAAGGGAAGCACAGGTACAACAACAAAAAAAAAAAAGAAATTTGTAACTTAGAGGACACAAGGGAATGGCAGAGCTGCTGGCCTGGCTTAGCTGTGACCTATCTGGGAACCCCCCATCTGACTACTGCCAGGGAGAGGGCACTCCTCTACAAACCCAAAGCCTTCCTGGACCCTGGTACAGTACAGCAAGCTAAGGCAGTCTGTCAGCACAGAGATGAGAGACAAAGTAACACACAGAGACTTGGAAGAGACTCAAATGCAATGGCAGCAGTGGAGTTCAGCAGGAAACTCGCCAGGGCTGCAGGTGGTGAAGTGCTCCCTAGGCAGGATGGAAGCAGCACTGACCGTTCACCACGTAGGGCTTCCGCACTATTTTCTTTCCTTTCTCCCGTCCATCACTTTCCACTTCCATCCCCTGGGCAAAAAGAGAAAGAAGGAAACTCAAGTCCATTCAGAAGTGAGTTGTGAATGCACACATTGCTTCCAAAACTCCAAACCGCTTACACAATGGCTGCGAGGACTGGGAAATCTCATCTGACTTAAACAGAGCCTTACTTATGCCATTAAGCTATCAAAATTGTGTGAACAGAGACAAGAGTAAAACGAGGTCATTCCTGGCTTTTTTTTTTTGTTTGCTTGTTTTAAGCAAAGTGGAAGTGTTGCCCACCGATGCATTGAAGCCAGGCTGGGAACACTGTACACAGAGACTTTCCTTGTTATCAGAAGCAACTCAGCTGCAGTGTTACCAACCCTACCTCTCTGGCAAGTCCCAGGAGACTGAAGTCCCCTTGAAGTATTAAAGGGCCACGGTAGGTCTCCCTAGAGCTTTGTCTTCTCCTGGCAGAACAACACCAACTCTCTTGTCCTTTCCTCCTGCCCTCTGATCAGTTTTGTGGTTCTCCTCTGTATCTTGGAGACGACCTTACCTTCCACGCCCCTAGAAAAGCTGCAGTAGCCAAGGCCCTCTGCCCCTTCCCCAGTGGCGTCCAGCCGCACTTACTAGCAGTTTCTTAGGGATGGGGACGGCCTTGTTGGGATCCTCGGCCAGGCCCATCTCGGCCAGGTTCTGAGCCACCGATTTGGTCGGGTCCCAGGCATGGCGGATGTGCGAGCTGCATGGTGAAAGACACGGAGATCACGAACTGCCCTTGCTCTCGCCCTCACCGCGTTCCCTTTCCCACAGACGAGTGTCCCCCAAGCGCTCACCGAGACGTGCAGCAGGGACCCCCGGAACATCCACTCCCGCAGGGGCCCAGAGCCCGCGCAGTGACCCACGCCCCGCCGTGTGCCCACCGGAGCAGCCCTTACCAGGCGATGCGAGGAGCGACGCGGCGGCGGGCACTGCGGTAGAGCCGCTTGCGGTTAAGGTTGTAGGAGTATTTCTGCCGCCGGCCCTTTCCTTTCGCCTTCGGCATGGCGAACCCACGCTGCTGCCGCTGTCTCCGAGCACTGGGCCTAGCTGTCCCCCGGGCACCACGGGAAGTGTAGTCTCAACCAGGGGAGCCGCCCTCTGGGTTCTGTCGCCTACAACCCCCAGAATACTCCGTGGCAGAGGCGGGGAGTGAGCTGTTCTCGTCTCCCATTGGGTGCCGGGAGCGCCGAGGTACTTCCGGCCTACGGTAGCCGGGCAGGGCCCCGGCTGGTCACCTTCCCTGCGGGCCGCAGCTATGGCGGCCGGGCCTCCTCCACTGGAACCCAGGCGCCTGCCGGTGTTCACCGAGGAGGGCTTCGGGGAGAAATTCCTGCGCAAGACCCGCGAGAACCCCTTGGTGCCGCTCGGTGAGGACGGGACGGCGTGAGGGCTGAGGGAGTGGAAAGGCCGGGGCCATCGAGGCTGGTGACGGGGGAGGGCTGGGAGCAGAAGCTCGGCCCTTCCTGAGCCGAATCCCAAGGGGCTGCCATCCGGGCAGGTCATGTCTCTTATTTGAGGGTGTTATCTAACGAGCCAGTAACGCTCAGGTTGGGGGTAGGGTGTCAGGGAGGTGTAAGCTGGTCCTGGCAGCCCCTACCCTGCTCAGCGTCCTTTTGTCCTCCCTTCGTTCTTCTCTGCAGGCTGTCTCTGCACTGTTGGCGTCCTGACCTATGGACTGATCAGCTTCAAGAGAGGAAACGTTCGTCGGTCTCAGCAGATGATGCGGGCACGTGTCTTGGCCCAGGGCTTCACTTTCGTGGCCCTCCTGGGAGGCATGGTGGTCACAGCCATGAAATCTAGGAAGTGAAGTCGGGCAAGAAAGAAGCTGCAGCTATGGGTAATGTGCTGGTGCCCCAGTTGGCAGCATGGATTCTGGCTGCAGATGAAGTTTTCTTAGAGACAGTTGTGATGTCTTGGTGGAGGCAGTGTCAGAGAAGCTCTGTGTTCCAGAGCAATGGAAACATAGGTAATACACCTCTGTGATTAGTCCGAAATGTAGGTTGTGGCATTTTTTGATTCCCTGAGAGCTTATCCTCCTGCAACACTGGAAGCTGCATTTCACTGAGGGTCTCCACGCCTGGCAGACCTCTTGTCTGTGCTTGGTGCTCTCATAAAATGGTGTCCTGCAAGTCAGGGTCTGCACTGAGGTGTGACTTTACTCAGGTGCTGCACCACTATTTGAGAAATGAGCTGCCTAGATAGGAAGGAACAGCTCTCTTTATGGCTTGATCCTGGCAGGACAGAGTTCATAAGCAGCAAACAAGCTATTTGGAGAGAATATGAAACTGTTTGGTTGCAACTGGTGAGTAATAAATTGAATTGCGTTTGATACTGAATTGCAGAGAACTGAGAAGCCAGAAGAGAATGCAGGAAGGAAAGGGAGCAGACGTGGGCACCTCAGAGTTGTGGTGATGCAAGCAGGACACAAAAGATGCAGCTCCCTGTGAAAACAATGTGGGAACTCACATTTCGAAACACGGGTCTCTCCAAGTTGTGCCGCCGCTGCTCTGGCTGCTTTAGCTGGGGAGCCTGTTTCTGCACAGCTTGCTGCTGAGGAACTGGCTGCTGAGCAAGTGCTCTCTTCCCAGAGGGACCTACTTCACCTTAGTCATGACTCAAGTGACATCAAGTCCCGCTGTTGGTGTTGAGTCATTTGGATTGTTGTGAAGGTGTTTTCTGAGCAGCAAGGCTTTGCCGTCCTGTACAAGGCCACAGGGCTGGGAGGACACCGACCATAAGCTTTCTTTGTTGTGTGGCTTCATCAGCCTCTACCTATGCCTGTAAGCAAAGCACGTGCCTGCAGATGCATGGGACAGGGCAACAACCACTCGTTGACCCTGCTGCTGTGCCCCCTCATCGCAAGTTTCTGTAGGGTTTCCAGACTCTCTGCATGTTGCCTGTTGTTGTTGCCTGCACCCTGGACTATGGTGGCTCTGCAGCTGGCTGAACCTGGTTTGCCCGTACAGGCAGTTCTGGAGGATGGGGTGAAAGGGAAACCCAGTATCACACACAACCAACCACTTGGTCCTGTCCAGGGAATTGTGCTGTTGGGCCTGGGCAAAGAGAGAGGGAAGGCTCTCGCCTACCAGAGCTGACTTCTGGGACACGAGGGTGGGGGACAAGACATCACCAGTGCTGAACAGAATGAGCTCCACTTTGGCACTGGGGAGCAGGGAGCATTGCCTGCCTTGTCCAGTTGCTGCCTTCTCATCTTTCCCAGAAGCTGATTTTGGGTGCCTTGCTGGCACTTCCGGCCCGGCCAGTTTGTGACGGGTGTGAGAGGCAGCTGGTGGTTGCATCTCTGTGCGCAGCCTGGAGACAGACACAGCCGGATGGGAGCAGCTCAGCCTGGAGGGACATGCAGGAGCTGGCAGGTCCCCGAGGGCTGAGCAGAGCCCCCTGGTCCTGCTGCCCTGGCCTACTACAAACCTTCTGGCCCTTCCCTTTTTTTTTTTTAAACACAGACATGTGCACTGCTGAAGCAGAAAGATGACAGTGCCCGGTAGGATTGGAGATGTTGGTTTATTGTAACAGGTAATTTGAACAGTCACAGATACCAAAGCCGAGGGGATGTAGAACAGCTGTGGGCATGACTCCCTAGGAGCTGGCCGTTCCTGCCTGACACGGGGGCACTGCAGCTGGGGGACTCGGGGGCCCGACTGCCTGTGGAGGCTGGAGGGACACAACAGTGAGGCTTCCTGCCACCGAGAAGCAGCCAGAGGGCGCTTCCTGCTGTCCCGCACTGAAAGGGAGGTAGCCGAGTCCCGACCTTATCCCACAGCACAGCTGCATAGGCATGCTGGAGCGCAGGGGGACAGTGGCAGCTATCAGCTCTGTAGACAAAGGGGCACAATCCCAGCACCCAACACCGAGTGAGTCCCTACACACCCATTTCCCTTTCCAGCCCACTGCTAAGCCCGTGCCTAGAGACAATGGTGTTGGGTCACTCAACAAGGGCTGCAGCAGCAGGGCAGGTGACCTTCCTGACTTGTGGACCCACCACTGCAGGGCAGGAGAGCTCTGCATACCTGTTTTTTAGCTGAGCAAGGCTCTGCAGGGAGGCTCAAGCAAGTGTCTTGCAGATTCTGTTCCACGTCCCCCCAGCATGCTGCTGCAAGCTCTTCCCAAGCCTCAGCTGAACCGTATCTGAGGCACAAGCTCAAGGCTACCCCACAGCAGGGTGAATGCAGGCCTGACCCTCTCCAGCTAGCCATGAATTTGGCAGGTTTCCAAGGCTGTGCATCTGAGCTGGAGGGACTGGTGCCAGTCCCACCAAGCAGAGGAGAGAAAGCTGGTGTTTGGGCTAGAAAGCGTGTGCCTTGCGGGGCAGCAAGTGGAACCAAGGCATATTGCCAAAATGCCATAGGTCTGCAAATTTAGTGGGGCCACAGACAAGCCACAAGGCAGCTGCCGACAAATGTGCAGGTTGTTTTCCAGGAGCAGCACAAGGTCTAGCACCAGAGCTCTGCCCAGTCCTGCTCTGGAGCCCTGGATTAGGGAACTAGGAGCTTGACCTGTCCCACAGCAGCTAGATCTTCCTACCTCATTCCCTGCAACCACACAGCATCCATCTCCCATCCTAAGGAACAGAGCAGAGCCAAGGGTCCCAAAACCTGTCACGTCATGTTCCCTACTGCTGGTGGTCTTGGAGAAGGGGCAGAAAACACCCTGAACACTCGCTGCCCTGCACCACTACACTGCCTGGCACACAAGACAGATGGGACACGGATACTGCAACTGCTGCTGGGAGCCCTAACAGCTTTTTGGGGTGCAAAGCCAGGCTGGGTTTGGAGCAACCGCAGGCAGTCTTGGCCCAGCCTGGGTGTCTGCACTCACATTTGTCAGTCCCCCCTGGCCTGGCAGCATCACACTGCAGCTGTGCTTCCTGCAGGACCTTACAGTGTAGAGCTAAGTCAGGGCTCTTCCTCCATCTTCACCACCCTGCACCAGCTCTGCGCTAAACCTTGTGGGAAAGGTAGGCAGCAGCCTAGGGTCCCACAAGGATCACTGTCTCAGGCCTGGGACCCAGGCCCAGACACAGGACTGCCATGCCTGCAGCTGCCCAGTACTGGGACAGCCACAGGCAGATTCATTCCCAGTGCAGAGGTGAGGTGCAGAACACTAGGTGGGGGGTTCCATTCCCATTCAGCCAGGCCCTTGGGTACAACCTTCTGTTGGGGCTCCCCCACTAACTCCACCCTGCCACCCCGTGTTGCTTCCTAGGGAAATGCCACAGTAATAAATAAGTGTAAAAAGAGACTGATGCACCTTTTAAGCAAAGGAAAACCATGGGGAGAGTTACAACTGGTGACTCACAGCCGAGGCATGCACCAGGTAGCCGGAGCAGGCAGGATGAGGCCCCTCCTGGGCTGGCCCCACAAAGCCACCCAGCTCGGTGTGCCTGGCCTTGCCCTGCTGCGCTCCCGGCTGTGCCAGACGGCAACTAGCGGGACAGGGGCATCTGTTTGAGGGAGATGAGCACCGAGCGCATCCGCGAGACATCCTTGCTCTGCTTGCTGCTCTTGGGGTTGAAATCACAGAGCTGGGCCACCTTCTCCCACTCAGAGCCCGGGGTCTCCTCCTTGGACTCCTTAAGGAATGCTTCCTCCGAGGCCCTGCGGAGACATTGAGGGTTGTTATTGACAGAAGCTTTTCCAACGAGACCCTCCCCTCTCTCTGGGAACTCCTTGCGTCCCCGCTTCCTGTCCCACTGCTCCAGCCAATGAGCTCTGTGTCTTCTGGAATCCAGAGACGCAATACACAGGGCTGCACTCTCCTAAGACATCATTCATCCAGGGGCACTGAGATGTCTGCCTGCTTCCAAGACTTCTACACCCCCAGAATCATCCTCCAAAAGGCGTAAGACCCTGTGGGCTTTGCCTCTTCAAACAGCCCCCACAAGGGAATTTTCAGGAGCTCCACCTGCCTACTAAAACACCATCTAGAGACGTTCAGCTGCATAAAAAATCCTCTCACCAGGGCCGAGGACCTCGCAGTATCCCCCCTCCCCTTGGCTGGGCAGCCAGTGCTGGGGCCAGGATATGTAAGAGGCACATACACATAGCCAATCACATCGGCGTCCGGCTGCTGGTAAAAGGCTTTGTCAGCGATCCTAGCCCCCGAGGCACAGACAGAGAGAGAGCGCAGAGCAGACAGGCAGGCAGGCAGAGGGTTAGAAAGAGAGAAACAGAGAGGGGGTTAGCATCCTCCTGCAGAGCGTGACCCACTCATCACAGTGTAGACGGCAACAGGAAAACCTGCCAGTGACGGCAGGACTACACAGACAGTGCCCCAACTCTGCCTGATGCGAGCCCTATGTAGGGGGCAGGAGGCATAAAGATCTGAGTGGGCCCAGCGTGGGCCCAGCCAGGCACTGGAGCTGTTTGAAGCCCTGGGGCATTCCTGGTTGCCTGGCAAAGCTCCATCTTTGCAGGGCTGGACCCCACTGTGGGGAAAGAAGCACCCAGATATCCCAGTAAGGCAGATCTTGGTGCACAGCAGCTTGTGTTGCAGCCCTCGTGGTCATGCTGACCTCAGCATACCTGTTATTGGCCCGGTTCTTCTCCACCTGCTCATTCTGACGCAGGTTCCACTCCTCCAGGTCCTTTTTGGCCTTTTCACGCCATTCCTGCTCAGTCACCTTTGATGCTGCATCTAACACCAGAGCAAAACAGACACCATCAGCCAGACTGGCATGCACTGGGTCTGCTGGGTAGCCCCTCAGCAGGCAGGACAGCTCCTCAGGCCTGTTTCCAGTCCTCACGAGTACGGTGTGAAAGGCACCACTGCCCCAGGAGCAGTGTATCTCTGGAAGGGGCACCCACCAGGATCACCTGCTGTGAGGGACCCCTAGAGCCCTGACTGCCACATCACAAGGTGTTACAAATGTGCCATACATGGCCTTGGGTCTCACCCAACTCCTCCAGGCGCTTTTTCTGCTCCTCCCTCCACTTGCGGATGCTCTCAGGTTCCTGGGTCAGTCGGTCAGCCTTGGCTATGGCTGCATAGGCATCCGTGGGACCGTTGGACTCCTGCAGGACATGAGCACCTCACCATTAACACCAGCTCTTCCCACAGCTCAGCCACCTTGAAGGGCTGTGAGCAGGGCAGGACTCCACACTCTCAGCACTCAAGACAAGCTAACATAGGAGGTAAGGAGGGTGGCAGCCTAGGAC
Source organism: Ramphastos sulfuratus (assembly GCA_013399055.1). Taxonomy (NCBI): domain Eukaryota; kingdom Metazoa; phylum Chordata; class Aves; order Piciformes; family Ramphastidae; genus Ramphastos; species Ramphastos sulfuratus. Next base: position 2,041 of record WBNM01021714.1, on the reverse strand, counting down.
ATCTGAGATGTTGTCCCTGAAGCACTGCTTAAGCTGCTGTCCTAGCCTCGGGCCCTGTCACCCACAAAGACTTCCCAGTATTGCCCTTCTTGACTGGCTGCTCACTGCCAACACACTCTCCCATCCTCTGGGCAGCCCCATAGCAGAGGACAGCCACCAGGCTTGTGAGATGCTCCCCACCAGCAACAGGCTTCCCTGGTCCCATCATTGTAGGCTCGGTCACAAGAGAAAGAATGAAGCCAGGTGAGAGGCAGGCCCAAGGGAGGTACCACAGCTCCATCTGGATGCCAGCCTGCAGGCAACAGCCTCCCTCAGTCCTCTGAGCTGCCCACACAGCTCCCACCAGGTCCAACACTACAATGTCTCAGCACTGCTCGTAACACCTTCTGCTGGCCAGGATGCCCAGCTTGACACCAAGCTTGGCAATGGGATTATGGCTTTCCTCCAAGATCCCCAATCTAATTAACTCTGTCCCGTTTCTGATGTGATTATCATCCCACAAACAAGGCATGGGCAATGCACATGCCACACAGCTGGGCACCGAGTGGCTTAAAGGGCTTGTCGGATGCTGGCACAACGTTTGTAGCCAGCAGAGGTGTGCTTTGGGCTCCCAGAAAGAGCTAAGACTCCCATGGGCAGCCCCCACAAACCACTCTTGGCCATGGGGCACGTGGGTCTAATAGAAGATGCTGTGAATTCATCAAAGCAAGTATTCCATTGCAGCCCCCTCTTGGCTCTGGTGTCTGCCAAGAGACGTTCTTGACTGCCCTGGAGGCCTCCAGGAGCTACCCAGGCTGAAGAGTGGAGGCTTCTGTGAGGAATGGAGGTTTTGTCATCTGTTCTTAGGGCCTAGGTGCTCCTTCAGGGCACAGACCACAAATACATTTGGGGCAGGGCATGGCAGGTGGGACCAATTTTCTCTTCAAAGAGGAGGAAGAATGGAGCAGCCAGGACTCCCTCATGAGACCCAGCCCTTTCCAGGAGGACCACAGCTGTTCTGTGGCTGCACAGCAAACTATGGTCAATCCTGGGGCAGAAGAGCAGAGTGGTGGTCCCGTACCCACCCAATCTCCCTTAGCAGCACTGGGCTGGGGCAAGGGGCTGAGCTCTCACCTGAAAGACATCTCCATTGACAGTGGCTCCTCCATTCTGCAAACCAGCTAGAGAAAAAGAAACAGAAAAGCAACTATGGCAGCTGCAAGTGACCACAGAAGGGGATCACGTTCATCAAAATGAAGCACATCAGTTCATGGGAGTTTGCCTGTGCCACTTCCAGCCCAACACACCCAATCACAAGCACTTCACACATCTGGGCTAGGCCCCATGATCTCATGTCCTTGGTGGAATTTCTCCCCCAGACAAGCCTCTTCGGGTATTTATGCCTTCATGGTATTTTCACTGTTTTTTTATCTTATCTGAAGATTAGGGAAACTATTCCAGGCACAAGGCTGGACATAGGCAAGTGATCTGGCTGCAGAAAGACAACCTGACCAACTCCAACCTGCAAGTATCAGGCAGAGTCTGACAATGGATGCAGAGAGCTGACCTAGAGCTTGTTGGCTGAGTTCCCAGAGGCACAGAGCTGAGAAGGAAAGGCAACCCTGCCAGGGACAGAGCCCACAGAAACACTGCAGTGTGCTCCCCGAGGAGAGGAGGGCAGGCATGCATGCCAAGGTCCTCAAGAACCCACCTGGGGAGATGCCTTTGGGACAAGTTGTAGGGTTAGGGCTGGGAATGAGGCCCCATTAACATCCACGGCTGCGGTACAGCCCTATCTGGCACCCAGCCCCAGGGAACAGAGAGATGCACACCAAGGCCATCCCCATGCAGAGGCATCTGCTGTCAGGACAGAGGAGGTTCGGAAGAAGACATATTCAAGGCCCTGAGCTCTCCCCAGAGACGACCACAGAGTTTTTACCTGCCAGCCAGCCACGGGCACAGCCAGCCACACGACTACAGCACAGCTCAGGCAAAGGCCAGCCCCACAATGCTCACCCCCAAGGTGCAGCTCTGACTGCACCCAGCTCCAGCCTGTCTGACT
>WBNM01021713.1:0-17236 GCA_013399055.1 Ramphastos sulfuratus | reverse complement strand
AACCTTGCTTATACTGTGATTATGTTTAGCTAATTAGCTAATTATCTTGTCCTAGCAGTTCTTAGTCTGTACAAACCAAAAATAATTTTAAACAAGCATCAGATTCCTGCAGATCTCCTAAATGGACTTTGGAAACTGCTTTGCCTTCCAATTCCTGCCCTGAATTTCTTTCCTTTCCTCAGTCTGGATGATGATTGATTAAATCCCCTCTCATGCCAGGGAGTGAGACACAGGCGTGGACCTGCCCCCATGGAGCTTCCCAAGCCTCAGAGCAAAGCTGACATCTGTGGGAAGGGCCATACTTGTGCACAGTGGACTCTCCTCTGCACTCAAGCACTCCAAGTTCTGCCTCAGTACATAAGGACTATTGTAATATCCTTTCACCCCTTGGGAAACACACAGACCAACTCTTTGCTCTTAGGGCAGAAGGAGAATGCTTTTGCATTTGTCATCAAAGGTGCAGGTTTTACTCAGAAATGAGGAGCCCTCCATGCTAGTCTCTTGGTAAACACAGACTAAGAAGGTATTTCCAGATCAAGACTAGTGAGACCTGCAGACAACCAGGGCAAGAGCAAGAGCTTAAGCACCCACTACTGCTTGTGGAGCTTGGAGCACCAACAAGTCATTATTTTGGAGTGGATCTATCTGGGGAAAGAAGTGAAGAGCATAAAGGTATAGGGAGTTTGCAAAGAGGAAGAGATGGCTGCTGACAACCTAAAGAAGGAACTGTGTGGTTGCACTCCATAAGCCCTTCAAGCTGCGTTTGTCAGGAGAGGAGGAAAGGTGGATGCAGGGAATGCTGCAGGAAAGATATGACTCTGAAGAGTGATGGATAGGTGGTAGATTGAAGCTGGAGTACAGAAATAAAGTGTAGTACATAGGCATAGCCTGGATGCAGGGGGCTTGAAGTGGCAACCAGACATCCACTAAGATATGTCAAAAAGACAAGCTGAGACTGTGCTTTGGGAGAGTGACACTGCTCTGTGAGGCACCAGCATTGGCTGAATTGAAGTTTGCTGATGAGAAAACCTGAAGAGAGGTAGAGTGAAAAGAGAAGACCCTCAAGGACAAAGCCATGTGGAACTGTCATAAAGATGCAAAGACACCAAGGATGATCTGGAGGTGGTTTTCACAGCCTGATGCGCCTTTGCTGCTGGTCCTCAGGGAGCAGTGCCCTTCCCTGGAAAACACTTGGAAGAAGCAGGTGTGTCTGCCCTGCCAGTGGGACCCAGCTAGGGGTGGAGCCAGGTTATGGGGACACTGGGCACTTGTCCCTTGACATGGCCTGTAAGAGTTCAGCTGACCTGCTTGGACCTTAGCCCACCCACGGCAATATTTCAGAGGAAGAGAAAGATCCTCAGGGGAAATCATAAAAAGACTGAGCTTGAGGCTTACAGACATTAAATCTTAGAGTTATTCCTATAAGCTCAGGCACTCTATTACAGTTGTGGCAATCACATTCCCCTCAGGGATGTGCTACCACATGAGACTTTATGTACCCACAGCATAATTTTCAACTCAACTGTTGCATCGACTGCTGTGTTCCACTGTACTCCTTGCATAAAGGCAGTCAGTCCCAAGCATCAACTTGCCAGTGAGGCAGGTGAGAGCAAACTGCTCCCCTTCTGAAGCACTCAGATCCATTGTGGTCTTCCAGCAAGTGCAAAGCAGTGAGCAATACCCTGGGGTCAGTAATTAAATCATTGTCATTTGTTTCAGTGTTGCCTACAGCATACTGGCCAGGTCTCCAGTCATGTCTGCAGTGCCCCAGCAGTGGGTGCCAGGATATTGCTGCACCTGGCCATGCACGGAGCTGACAGAGAGGTCAGCAGTGCCCTAAGCTAGGAGGATCAAGAATAGGGAAGATGCAGTGTGGACCTGCCAGGCAGCTGCTATCTCAGCCATGTCCTTGCAGAAGGTGCAGTAACAGGAGGTTTTGCTGGCATCAGAAGGCACAGTCCTTCACCAGTTGTCCCTGACAAATGTGTCTCCTCACGCAACCATGCAGAGAGATGTTGAGACACCCTGTTTCTTCCACCACTGACATGCAAAGCATCCAAGAGAAGAGTGGCAGCATCCTGGTCTGAAGGCTTTTCATTTTATTTTTGCTGCCTTTTCCCTCCAGCTGCAAGTCCATCCTCTACCATTTTTGTCTGCAGCTGTACAAAATGTCAGCAGGTATTGCCACCTACTTCCTGGGTATAATTTGGGGATTTCAGAGCTTACAGCCTTTCTGAGCAAGAACATTTTGACAACGCTCTTCCTAACTTCCTGCACTGAATGTTCTGTGGATTAGTGTGGCATGTCAAAATGAATATATCATGCAAACACCTTCGACTCACAGCTATTAGACTGAGTTTGGCCTGCCTAGTAGAAGTGAGTTTGATGGGCACAATGCCTTGGTTGGCTGTAATAACTACTGGTAAAGTGATCTCATATCAGTAAAATAAGAGGGCAGAGCTAACTGCAAGCAGAGTAGGGTATCACCAACAAGTAAGTGTGTGCTTTTGCCAAGGGTGTGTGTGTGAAGTGGGCAGTGAAAACCAGAGCGTGCTCAAGGAACAGGGTTTGGCTCTTGTGAGAGTGCCAGCCAACATGAAGCTGGTGAGAAGAGGCATCACAGGATCATAGGATGTTAGGGTTTGGAAGTGACTCAAAATGATCATCAAGTCCAACCACCCTGCCAGAGCAGGACCATGCAATCTAGCTCAGGTCACAGAGAAATGCATCCAGACAGGCCTTCAAAGTCTCCAGAGAGGGAGACTCCACAACCTTTCTGGGGAGCCTGGTCCAGTGCTCTGTGACCTTTACAGTAAAGAAGTTCCCCCTTGTGTTGAGGTGGAACCTCCTGTGCTGCAGCTTATATCCATTGCTCCTTATCCTTATATCCTTTGCATCCTGTCACCTGAGCTGCTGTGTCTGAAGCTGGATATATCTCTGCCTGCCACCAGCAGGAAAGACAGTAGCTGGGGGCAGTAGTTTGTCCTGTACTGCTTAACCTCTGGTCTTTTCAGTGCCCTTCTGGTCAAACACACCAATAAATCAATGCATTCTAATTTAGTGAGGCCAGCTTCTCACCTCTAACCCACCATATACATTCACAAAGAGTCCTAACTGTTTCCTTAAAAACATAGTTCACTGAAGTCCAGAACAAAACATCTCTTATCCTTCCCTGTGACATTTCAGTCTTCAATGATCTCAATGTAACCTATTTAAACTTTTATTTTCCTGTAACATTTCTTAGAAACATTCTCCAGAATGGGCCTTCTCTCTCTGATTTCTCACTGGACTTCTGTTTCCAGCATCTCTGCTTAGAATCCTGTCTCAGACGTTTGACTTGTGTGTGGTGTGCCATGCCCAGGAGCACTTCACTAATTGCTGTATCACCAGCAGACCTGGTAGCACGCCACGCGGTTTCAACATCGTTGGCTCATGTGCAAACAGAATTTTGTAAGAGTTTTATGAGTTTGACAGCACATTGCTGAAGTGGGAAGGAGATGGGCAATTCATCAGCTGCAGAGAGTTTCCAAGCTGCAAGACACTGCTCTTTCCATACTTGGTATGGAGAACTATGTCAGCATTCAAGCCTTGTCTTGAGAGGCTCCTCACATTCACTGTCAGTGCATGAACTCAACTACTCGTTGAACCACTGAATCTTTGCTAAAAGTTATCCCTGGTGGATCTGCAAAACTTCCCAAACCTCTGCACACTGCTGTCAGATGTAAGCAGATTTGACTGGTGCTATCTGAAACAAGATACTAAAAACTAACGGGCAAATTATTTGATGCTGTCAGCTTCATGATTATCCACCTCAGAGACATGGACTAAGAAAATCTGAATAAAACATACAGGCTACATCCATTGGTATGAGGGAGATTTTCACAATCTTGACACAGAATTCACATGAAGGACCAATGTCAGCTACCAGGTGCCATAAAATATTTGGTGCACAAGGTGAGAGTTGAGTGTAGAGGCAAAAGGGCCCAGGAATAGTGAAGCAATAAGCTGAATTTCCCACCTACTCTGAAGATCAGCTTTCCCTTGGATGATACTGAGTGTAAGAGCAAGTCTGTGACTGAAAGGCTTTTGGCATGTGTGGTAGTGGCATTTTTTTATCCAGCTGAGGTGAGAGAAAAGCTAGGCACTCAGAGACACATCCCATGCTTGCTCAGATCTTCCCAAGTTGATGCTGGCCTGCAGTGAGCATAGGGTAGGACAGAGTTTTCCACCAAGGGTTGCAAGACAACTGGAGTCCCTTGGACAAGTTTGTGCTTGGAGAACACTCAGAATAAGAAGTCTGGTGATTTGCTCTCACCCAAAGGTACTCAGTGACAAAAATCAGTCAAAATTAGCAGCCAGCCTTGGCAATAACAAGAAACATAATGGGTCCAGGAGTCAGAAAAGGTGCCCATGTACACCCCCTCTACCCTGCACTGGTGAGGCCACACCTCAAATATTTTGTTCAGGGCTCCTCCCTGTAAGAAGGGTATTGAGGTGCTGGAGTGTGTCCAGAATATGACAGTGAGGCTTATGAAAGGCCTAGAGCATGTGTCCTACAACGAGCAGTTGAGGGAGCTGAGGTTGTTCAGTTTGGAGATGAGGAGTCTGAGGGGAGACTTTGTCACTCTCTACAACTATCTGAAGAAAGGTTGGAGCAAGGAGTGGGCCAGACTCTTCTCCCTTGTGGCAAGAACAGGACTAGAGAAAATGATTACAAGCTGTGCCAGTGGGGGTTTAGGCTGGATATTAGAAAACATTTCTTCACTTAAAGGGTTATCAAACATTGGAATGATGTGCCTAGGGCATCCCAGAGATGTTTCGATCTGGTGCTTACGGAGATGGTTTATTGTTGACCTTGCAGTGCTGGGCCAGAGGTTGGACTAGATGATCTTGGAGGTCTCTTCTGACCAAAGATGTCCCATGGTTCTGGGATTCCTCCCATTCTATACCTTCTTATGCAGACACTTATTCTCAAGACCCTCACCTCCAAACATGCATCTATTTTGCTGGGTGAAGGTGGAGTGTACCCCAGCACCTGCTCTAACTCTGGACAGTACAAGGGCTGCTGCATCATTCATCTGCAGTAAATGTAGGGAAGCAATCTCATGGACAAGGTAGAACTTCACCTCACTTTTCTGTGCTCATTATCATTTGTTTATTACTTCATGCCCCAAAATGTTTTATTTGTAAATGTCTTTGCAGACATCCAAGTAACTTTCACAGTGCGGCAGCAGAGCATCAGCTCTCAGGAAGATTTTTTTTTTCCCCAAGCTTCCCTCGTTTGCATTCCTGGTGACAAGGGCTGGTGTGTTGCATAAAGACAATTTCATTCCTGTTTATTATGGGGAAGGACACATGCATCTGTAACAGATTTGACAGGAGACAGCATGACAGCTGTTTTACAGGATTCTCCATTGAAATAGCTAACGAGAGGCTTGCTAGCATGTATGGGACATATTTACATCCTAAACAAAAGGGCAATAACATACGTAGTGACAAGCCTTGTTTGTACACAGCTTTCAGCAAGTTTGTGCCAAGTGCTGGCTCCCAGCCAGGCTCACGGCTGGCGCAATCTGGCACAGCCCCGCCAACTCCGAGGCAGCTGCATCGATTTGCACCAAAGAAGAAATGAGGAATAATTTTCTCAGAACTGCAAGAGAGGGGGGAAAAGCTCAAATGATCTGCAGGAAGACTAGAGACAGCAGCATCTCAACCTACAACATGCTGGATGGGGATAGCTCTGAATGTGTCCACCCTACTGGGCAGCTGGATTTGTGTGTGTTGAGAGGACAGCAATAACGACACAATCAGTTTACAAGACAACAATAGCTGCCTGCATCCAGCACAGTAAATACCATTTAATACATCAGATCCTGTGTTTTCAACCTGTTTAAGTGGAAGACAGGCACAGAGGGAAAAGATGCACCTCTGTGGTTGTTTCCACACAGGGAAATGAGGGCAGGGCTCTCCTGTACCCCAGGGTCTTTAATCATTTTGCAAGTAGCAATTTTCTCCCACAGAGGAAGGAGATCTGAAGATCATCTCCAGCCCTCACTTAGTCCCCAGCCATCTGTGTAATGCCAGAGGATGCTTGAGAGAAAAGGCTGATGACAGCAGCCAGTGGAGGCTGAAGTAGGGCATTAGTGATTACAGCACCAAGCCGAATTCTGGCTGAAATTAGCAAAGTGAACAACCTTTGCTACATATTTAGTGGCATTTTTATAGCAACACAGTCCCAGGAGCACAGCGAGTATTAATGCCATTTCCAGGCACTGCTTTACAAAGGTCTCTAACTTAAGTTTATTTAAAGTAGATTTTTTTTTAACTCAATGCTCAAATTAAAAAATAATGTAGTTGCTTAGCCTTGCTCCCTGGGGAAGGTATTGCTTCTTCCTGGGTATCTCCATAGCTCGACCAGGCTGTTGTCTTGATTTAGACATTTGCACCTTGCTTCAGGAAGAAGAAAAAGTCACTGTTATTGTTTATAGCAATTAATACCAGCCACAACAAATGATGCCATGCCTGTACATCTTCTTATAGTATAATTATAGCCCATCACACCCAGCCCTGCCCAGAACTGCTGTTGAGTAAAAGGGATGGGTTGTGTTTCCAACCAAATCCCCTGTATCAGTTCCTCATGTATAACCAGAAAGCTGCCTGACAGATGACACTGTCAGTAGGTTGGGAATGACAAAGTGGTTCCTTTTTTTTTTTTTTTTTTTTTTTTTCTTTTTCCCTTCACCCTGGCAAAAAAATCACACATAGCACAGGCAAACTTGTAGGAAACAAATCTTAGCAAGAAGCTTCCATAGATCAACATTCACATCTGTATCACAAATGTTATGATGATCATCCTGAAGTTAGCTTACTATGTCAAAGTATGTTCAAAGTCTGGAGTTTCTTTGTTTAATTCCCATCAAGGCAGGAACAGGCATCTCATTAGTTTTAATTTTAGTTTTTCTAATACTAAAACAAATTTCCTTGCCAGGAAATTGAGATGATTTTGCCTCCAGCTATTAAAATCAGCAATATGGGTATCACATGCTAAAAACTCCAGGAACAATGGCAAAACAAGAAGCCAGTGTAAGCAAATGGATGAGGCAACAAAAACTGAATGAGACATTTTCAAACATTTAATGATTACATGTCAAAGCACAATTTAAATGTCACAGCGCCTTATGTGTTCACCAAGAGGAAAACAAAATGATGGAGAACTCCTGGCTAAAGCAGTTCTTGTTCCTAGCACTGATTGATATTCTTGAATGGAGGACTTGATGGATTATGATTTTTGCAAGAGAATCATTACACGCCAGGTGCACAAATAGAGAAGTACAGCTTGTTGACACCTCTGTGGAAAATAAAGCCATTCTAAGAATTTTGATTCATTATATCTCTATTAGGAATCAATCCACCTGACCTAAATTTTGCATCATAAATCAGATTAAGAAGCCTGGCTGGATCTCAGCAAGTCTGTACGTCCTTGGTTTAAAATCACTCCACTATATCCAGCACACTATTATTATTCTAAATGCAGTAATCTATACTGTATAATTTAGGTCAACTTGATTTCTAGAGTAGGTAAGAGCATTTGTGCCCACTCACCTGTGCAGGAATTTAATCATTTTAGGGACACTCTTTGTCTTTTTGTGTACAGGTTGTTTTGCTTTTTTTATTTTCACATCACTGCTCAAGATGTGGTGGGGGTGGTGGGGGAAATACAACAATGTACATAAAATACTGCAGGAAGATCATAAAGCAGCTTTGGAGATCCTTAAAGTAGAGACATATCATTTTCTTACATGGGTAATTACAGTAAATGGGATTTGCACAGCCAAGTAGAGAGGCATTGATTTTTTTTGCTGGCTAGCCACAGCGCTTAAGAGAAGCCAGGAGGGTTTGTGATGCCACCTAAAAGGCTTTGACAACCGAAAATCTACGCCCAAAAGTGTATGGGAGTGTATAGGTCTGGCTGAAAGTCAGAAGGACTTGCATCCAAGTCTGAGGTGCTTTTGAAATTATCCCCATTTGTATCAACCTGGAATTTGGAGTGAGTTTTTAAAGGGAAGATGGTAGCATTTTCTGCATAAAATTAGACAAGTTCATTAACCGTGAGGATTTTTTTGTTTAACTTTGAGGAGCTGCATTCCTCACTCCTCTTTGAGCTGCACGAGCAAACCCAGGGGTACAGCACCAGTCTTTGACAATGAAAGAGCTACGAGCAGGAACAAAATGGGCTTTTGAAAGCTTGAAGCCCATGACAGCTGCAAGAGAGCAATAATTCAGGAAATGTCTTGGGTAAAATCAACTCAAATGACTTGATGCTTTGTTTTATCATTATGAACATAAAGGAGTTTCTTTTAGTTATCAGCTGCAAATCTCAGGGGGATCCCCACAAGGTTTGATAATAACATGCCTTGAATAGAAATGGCTGCAAGTGCCAGTAGAGCAGCAATACAAAAGGGACATTTTACCCACAAGTGTCAGTTCTGTCGCTAATACATGAGACACCCTAGCTTGACACCTGCACTCTATTCCCAATTCTGCCTCTAACCCCAGCAGGGCGTCTCTCTCTTCAGTGTACTCACCTGAAAAACAGAGATGGCAATGCTGGTTATCCACCTTCCCATGAAAAGCTCCTGGGAAACCTCCAAATGAGGTGACTTATTGCTACAGCCCCAGATATTTTGGTGGTCACTTACGCGCACGCATGGAATGTGGGGAATAAAATATGCTGTAAATGTTGGATAGTTTTGCAGACACCTTGCCAAAGGATAGGCATCAAGGCACAGGAGCTCAGCCCCACAGAGCACCCTTTGCCTGCGGAAGCTGGTCCCTTCCTGAATATTGTTCTGCTGTCAGGCAGTTGAATCAACAAGCATTTAACTAACAGCATTTAGACACTGAGTTTGCATGGGCCCATTTCCAAATGAGACATCCCTTTTACTGGTGAAGCAAGTATTTACAGAGTCATGTGCTTGTTTGTTTGTTTTCTTTTTACTGGCAGACCTTTTTATGCATTTAAAGAAGTTCCTCATCAAGGGCATCACTGGAATCATCCCAGACTTTGAACCTGGTACAAGACAAATCTCTATCCCCAAGGTGGGGATAATACTCTGACCCTATCTGTGCCCTGGCAGAACACCCCCAGCCTTGAGACAGCTCATTTTGAGCCCAGGAGCACAGCACAGCACTGGGGAAGATGCCAAACACAGCAATTATCAGCTGTGCTAGCTGGTGTCATTTGCACCTGCAGTGGAAATGAGTTTAAAGGGAACAAAAATGTTCTTTGCTTCTTCCTCAACTGTTCTTTTACCCAGAACAGTGGTGCGAAGGGACTAACACAAAAAATCTTACCTGCTCTGTATTCTGAAAAATAAGACCTTACCAACTTTCTTTTTATCATTTTAACACAACACAACGAATTCTCTTAAGACTTTTCTGACTTTTTCTAAGTCCTTGTATATACTTTCTTAGCACAAAAAAAAACTAAGTTAAACCTTTCTTCCAGAACATTTGGATGAATGACAGGACTGGATGCAGGTCATCCATATCCCTTAAGTATGCATGTATTTGCTGATAATCTATGAGGAAGCAGATAAAAGCCTTAAAAAGCTATAAACAGTAACATTAACATTCCTGCTGTAGGGAGGCTTGTGACAAACATTGTGTGGAGAAGGTTACTTACACTTCTTCAGCAATTATTTACATTTCTCTGTTAGTTACTGCTGCAATTTTGTGAAATGGTTACTGCTGGAGAAGCACAACTACTGATGCCATGCTCCTCATGGGACTTTGAAACACCTTGACTAAAAAGCGTCTCTGCTGAACACAGTTGCACTGCTGCCACTTCCCAGGCCACTGGGTTCAACTCCTTTAATCCATTTCTAAACTCCCCTGAATACTGTCAGCACCGAGGTGCTACGACAGATGATCTGAGGATTCTCTGGGAGTACCTAGTTCCTCTATCACAGACTGCAAAGTCCCACTGTGCCATCCCCCATCACTGGCAATGGTAGTGTGATTTCCCTAGAAAATAAAGACTTTCTGATAGACACAATTTAAATACTATACTCTTGGCTTTTTAAAGGGAAAGAAACCAACCATTCAAATGTGGAATGACTTCTTTCTCAGAATATTTCAAAGTCATGTCAGTCTATCTATTACCCAAGACAAATTACTTTGACAGCACTATCTACTCTTGACATCTGAGTTGTCTCTCCAGCCTATTATATTTTAGCATAGGCATAAAATATTGTTCAGACAGTATGGTTAGTCTAAAAGAGTAAATCTAACTGCTTTGAAATGGCCTATTAGGAGATGAACTCTCAGTTTAGCTTCAGGCAGAGAATTAATCCAGCGCTTTGCTTTTCTTCAATGGCAGTCTTTTCTTCCCCACTAACTAAACGCTCTTTATTCAGAGGGATGTAAAAAGAGAGTAATCTTCAGAAGAAGAGGGGGCAAATTAAACAGAAATCAGACAGGAAAGCGTCATTAGGAAACTCTGACACATGACATCGTTAGAGGACGCGTGTCTGGGCTCTCCTCTAGGGGCAGAAATGGAGATCGGGTTAAATTTTTCTTCGGTCCTGAGAACAACTAAACACACAACTTACTCAAAGTCCTGTATGCCTTAAAATGTATAGAAAGGGACACCCAGGGGGACCCTTTCCCAGGGTACAGCCACTCTCGAGTCCTGAAAAAGAGGAGCATTGTGGGGTCCCTGTTCTCACCAACGTGTTGCTCCAGCTGGTTCTGCAGGGAAAAGTACTCCCACTCAGCTCCCAAGGGCTGATGACTGCCTTGCACCTTAACCTTCAGCCATGGGAGTGGTATAAGCTTATTTGGCCACAAGATCCTCTCATGCATGTGTAGATATGTGGGGTTTTATAAACAAATGGCCTCAGCTGTTTTGGAGGAATTCATTTCAATTTTACCCTCAAGCTGCTCCTCTCTTTAGCACCCGCCTTTTCAGTGCTTGCCTGTACATTACAAGTTTCATGTTTGTCTGTTTAATGTCTGCTATTCAGCAGCTAATTCTCTTGCTGCCGATGCATCACTTGGCAGTTCTGCAGTGGAGGATCTGAAATCAGAGCCACACATGTATTTACAAGGCCAAATTAAACACCTTCCAGTAACTTGCTGCCCACCGAGTGTGTGATGGGAGGGGATTGCACAGGTCTCAACTCATTCCAGAGATATCAGAACTAAGGAGATTTCCCACCAAGCCTGGACAAAGTGCACTAATGATGTAGCAGTGACAGCACCCCGAGGAGATGAGCAGCAGCAGAGTGGGCACCGAGACACAGGAGCACTGCCAGGGACGTATCAAATGCCACCCCAAATCACAGCGATGGGCAGAAAGGGGCAGAAATACCCCACGATGTTGAAGAAGTGCCACTCTGGAGGACCCAGCCTCGGCCAGCATTCGCCTCTGCGCAGACTTCCCCAAATGTCTGTCCACATAGGCTGCAAAGGCCGTGGCCGCCCCGCAGCGGTGCTGGTTCCCACGGATGCCGCCGTTGGGGCCCCCTGTCCCCAAGCGGCCGAGCGCGGCAGCGGGGCTGGGTGCCGCAGCTGAAGGCAGGCATTGCCACCCTGTGGAGAGAGAAGGGGAACGATGAGCTCGGGAACGGAAGGCTCTTGGCACCGCCTAGCATCTCCCCCGCCGAGGGACCCCAGTGCTGGAGTCCTGAGCCGCCCCAAAATGCCAGCAGGGAGAAGGCTCGCAGGCTCCGACCATGGCAGGGTTAGGGTCCCGCATGGTGGCTCCTCATCACTGCTGCTGCTGCTGCAGCAGAGTGCAGTTTCACACTTGGCTGCCCCCACCCAAGTGTGCTCGGCTGCCCTTGAGCTCGGTCAGCCTCTGCATCCCCTGGTTCAGACCGTATCCCGGAGGAGATGTGATCAAAAGGATGCACACCGACGCTCCTAAAGTTCTGTAGAGGGGTAAGAAAGACTGTAGGGCGAAGCACCGGGTCCCAGGAGCTCCCCCAAGACAGGAGGATTCCACGTCTCCTTGTGACTGCCAGGTCCGTCTGATGACTCCAGAGGCTTGCAGGACCCTTGATACATATGAAAAAACAAACTACAGATCAAATTCCTGAGGACAACCACCTACCAGCAGCACCAGAACCTGTCAAAGCAGTGTCCAGAGCCTCTGTATATGCCCTGTGACAAATACCAGCACCACTTACCATAAGGAAAATCCGCCTTCATCACCCTCACCCCTAAATGATGGTGGAGTTTAAACTCTTCTATGCTTCCCACACTGCGAGGTCACTTCTGCTAAGACACATTTATTGTCATGATGGCTTTGCTTTGTGTAATTATCTGTTTATCAGCCACCAGCCCACTCCTACTAATCTGCTTGCCTCTCTTCTTTCCTATTCATTGTGCCTGATTAGTCTTGAAGATAGATGATATTGGGTTAAACGAGAGTCCTGGGCCAATCAATCAGCTCTGGAGATGGCACCTCAGGTTGCTGATGAAACTCCCCTGTTGTCCTACCTGCATGGGGTGATTACCTCCCTCTTCCCCCCGGGACTGCAGCAAAAGCATCCAGGAGGCATTTGTTTTGCTTTTTTAATTGAAAGGTGAAAACTCTCCTAATTAATGATCCAACTACAGGGACTCATTGTGTCATTATTCCTTATTGATGAAAAAAAGGAATAACAGCCATCGGATAAATTAGGGCAGGCTCGTTAGGACCTTCATGGTGCTCCTAAATTGCATGTGCTGTCTCGTGAAAGACTGAGCATGAAGATGCTCATTAAGAGTGGCTCGATGACAGAAAGGGACACCCAGAATTAGTGTCCCCTGCTATTACATCTGTCTGAGTTATGCACCCCACTGGTAAGCCAGGAGGTCTTTGTGCCCTTCCTCATATCTTCTCAGGGGCCATCCCAGAAGCTCTTTTGCTGGCGGATAGAAAATGTTGACCCCCCTCATTCCTCATGTTTATAGTTATATGAAGTTACATCTATCTTCTTTTTCTCACTCAGCATTGTCCTCTAGTTCAAATAGTTCTTTCTCTACCCCCAAGTCTTTCAGTGTGCTCAGAGATGAGTACTCCTGTCCCTTCTCACCTAGCACTTCCAGCCTCCTCTGTAGGGTAAGCTCTCCCCTCTGCTCTGTTTCTATCAGGTTTTTTCTCTAGCTGTTCCACAATGAATTATCTCTCTTGAGGATGTGTGACCCAAATATGTAGTATTCCAGGCAAGGACTTGACAGTCCTTTTGCATTGGTTATATCTCACTTTCCTGTTTCTGGATAAAGTCCATCCCATCCTAAGGTTACAATTGCCTGTTTGATATCTGGAGCAAAGCAGGTGGTTGCACTTACTAGATCCCAGCTCCCAGCATGTGCCACAAGCTCCTGGCACTGTCTCAAGTACCAAATGCAGTAGTTTCCTCTTCTCAAAACATTTCATTCCACTTCTGCTGGTTCTTGGGGAAAAAAACAAACCAAAACAAACTAACAAAAAACCAAAAAAACCCAAACCAAATCAAAACAACAAATAACCAGTGATTCTGCTTTCCACTGACCAGGTCTCCTAAATGTGTCCAAATGGCTAATTGAGTAAATGCAGTTTGGGGGTTTGGGGACCATTAAGGACATGTCATTTTTAAAATTCTGTCTCATAAACCACCTTTGAGAAAAGTCTTTATTAAGCTACTTGTTTGTTGTCCATCTGTAAATGTATTCTCTCAAAACATTTGTTCATCTCTTGAGAACAAACTTTTCTAATTTTATCAAGGACTTCTTGTAAAGTGCTTTCTCAAGGGCATGTTTCCAGTGAGAAGATTTACTGCCCTTGTGTTGAGGGTGTTTGTTAGTTCAGCAAAGGAGAGAGAAGAGTTGGGTTAATCTGGCACGAACTTTCTTGCACCCACCTTGCAGGCGTTTGCCTTGACAGCCTTCCTTTTAAAGTGCTTGGGACTCTGATCCTTCGTCTGTAGAGATCACATCTCTCTTTCCTACTGTTTCAATAATATGTGGATCAAATCTTCCTTCTAGTAGCAGCTTCTGAAGTGCCAACCAACTTACTATGTTTTAAATCTTTTGCACCCTGTGTAATGCCACCTCCCATCTCAGCCTCATTCTTCCCTGAAAGATGGGGAGGACACTCAGCCAGTCTGAGGATAAGAGCCAAGGAAATAACATCTACCTTTCAAGAAATTTGTATCTGAAGGGAAACTTTCGCCACCTGCATGAAAACGATCTTCATGCGGCAAACTGGAGAGTTTAGAGACTTACAGAGAACTTCAAAGTGAAACATCAATCCAGCTCAGTGCACAGCAGACACTGGGCAAACACCTCTGCTGTGGGTGAAGTGGTAGAGCAGAGGTTAGCCCCAAACTTGACTGAGACGATGACAACATCTTCTACTATCTGCTTATGCTATACTGAGCAAAATACAGACAAGAGGTATCACTGGAGTACAAACAATAATCATGAAAGTGTCCTCAGGGCACATGAGCTGCATACGCACACACACAGCTATTTAAGAGCCTTATAAAATGTCTCACCTTCTGAACCACTCCAAACCAGCCACGGGGATTCTGCAAGCCAAGCAATTGCAGGGGAGGGAGATCCAGGAAAGACTGGCATTTTTATATAGGCAATAAATCCTATTTCATGAAGAAACATGTTGAGGTAAAATTGCCAGTGGCTGTTTTAATAAGTATTTATGATACATAAAGGGATTTGATTCATAAATGCAGTAATTATGTCTTTACTACAAAGCAGTACAAATATAAAGCCACCCACCTATTACACTGAAGCCGTAATTGCATCTCATTAAAGAATATAAGCAAATCAAAATGAAAAACCTGAGGGCGGGGGACAGAAGTGCTACCCAAAATCTTGGTGGTTAAACATTATGGGCTTTGTGTTGCCATTCAATCAGCCTAAATACCTCATAAAGGTATGAGCCCTGAAGATCTGGGTGGTGTTTGAGCAATTCAGAAGGCTGCTTTGCTCACCTAGGCAGGAAGTTTCCAGAGACTCGTCCACTTAAAAGACACAAAAGAAACTTGGGCTTCAACCTCAGACGAGTGGGAATTCCACCAGTGCCTGGAACATGGCCATGACTGCACTGCTCCAGCCATGTGCGGAAGGTTAAAGCCTTCCTTGTCCAAACATGGTTGAGTGATAGGCTAGAACAGGCATTTTAATTCCTGTTTAAACACACACATTTGAGGACAGTCTTCTGTGCTGTGGCAACAAAGAGGTGTAGCATCACTCTGTTCCTCTACAGGCAGCAGCAGGCTAGTTTATGTCATGCTGTAAAACAGCAGCATTGGGGTTCAGGCACTGGTGACAGAGGTGAAAAAGCCTAGTGAAATCCCCGATGGTTTCATCCCCTGCCTGGCTAACCCCATCCCACATGGCCTCTGCCAGGACTCCTATGGGCTCCTCACTAGGTTTTCCTTTAGCAATTTTTGAGTTTCAGGTTTTTACCCTCTGTTACATGACTTACTGGAACAGGTTGCCCAGGGAGGTTGTGGCTGCTCCCTCCCTGAAGGTGTTCAAGGCCAGGTGGGACAAGGCCTTCAGTGACTTGTACTAGTGGGAGGTGTCCCTGCCTATGGCAGGGGGTTGGAACTAGATGATCTTTTAGGTCCCTTCCATCCTTACCATTCTATGATTCTATGATTATAAGGTGAGAAGCTGTGCTCAAGACAAGCTTCTTGTGGTCCAGTACAGCTTTCATTGCCCCAAGTCCCTTCAGCCCCATCAGCTGCCCACCTTGGTTTCTGGCTTTGCTATGAGAGCACCTCTACAACATGCTGGAGCAATGCTGGAGTTACTGATGCAACTTTCCTACCAAATGTTCTTTGGTCTAATCGCTTTCTTAAACTACACAAACACAATCTCTGCATCACGATCAATTATTCAACAGAAAATGATGCATCGAGTTAGAAACTAAATACCATTTAATATGTTCCAGGAATTCTAATTGAGATATTCCACTGTATTGCTAATGAAAACTTTAACTTTGTGGTGTTTTCAAATCTTCCTTGAATATAGATAAGCCAATATCTATATACTTTCTTTTAATGTCTGGAATTATTTTGGCATTTTAATGTAATCAGTCTTTCTATTTTGAAGAGGGTGCCCTTGTAGGTTATTTGTTTTCCTTCTGTTTTGCAAATTGTTCCCTTTTCAAGATTGTTTGTTTAGTGTCAAGAGGTTATTAAACAAACCAAGCACAGTCCTTAAACTAATCAGCTAGAAGTGACAATAGAGATCAGGAATAATTCAATATTAAAGAGGTTACTTTTAAAAATTGATCTGAAAATGTAGCGTGTTGGGGGGGAAGGGGAAGCACACACACCTCTCTTATTAAAGCTGCAAAGATGAGCAGGAGGAACCAGATGCCTGAAGAGCATGAGCCAGGAGCTCCCTTTGACAGGAAAAGCTGAGCTCCAACATGCCACAGCCAATTTCCACATCCATACATGTTCTCCCCACCAGATTGAGTCAGATAAAAACCCTGGGGGTACTGCAAGCAGGCAAGGGCTCCCTTTCTACCAGTGTTTGCTGTCAGTCATTATCAGTTTTAAGGGTCTTTCACCCAGTACTTTGTGTGGTAGCACAGCTCAGGGTAGACTCTGGCTCACAAGTTCAACACTACAGCTGGTCTATCTGTGTGGTGAAGGCTGAGGGGTCCGTAAGTCTGTCTCCTTTCACCACCTCTCATTAACTAATTAGCACAAATCACTGCTGCTCTCTGCTCATGTGACTTTTCCCACATTTTTGTCTTTTGCCCCCTTTGAAGCAATCATGTTGCCTCAGGCACAGTGATGATCCCCATGGTTTACTCACCTTCTCATCTATCCTGCTTCCTCGCAGCTGGTCAAAACACAGACAGGGAAAGAGAAGAAAACCATTCACTAAGGAACTTTCTGAAGGATTTTTAGTCTCACTCATTTCAGCTGGATGCTAATCCTTGCATAGCAGGGACCATACCTCTGCCAAGGATCCAGAAAGCTCATGGCACCGCAAGTAGCATTTTCCATCCCAAGAGCTTCACATCCCCTCCACTAACTTCTGCCTGTGGAAAGTGGTGCAGGCACAAGACCCGTGTCAGCCAAGTGTTCTCTCACAGAAGTGGTTGCCCCCAGACAAGTATCAGGTAGCTGCAGCTGCCAACCTGGTAGCAAAGCATCTGGGGATAAGAAAGGCCATCCATAAGAAGGGCCAAAAGAAGGAACTGGGAAATTACAGACCT
>WBNM01021709.1:73236-83497 GCA_013399055.1 Ramphastos sulfuratus | reverse complement strand
CTATCTCCCTGCATATTGAAAACTCCACTATTTCATGGTCACTACACCCTAGGCAGCCTCCCACTGTAACATCTTCCACCAGCCCTTCTCTATTGGAGAACAGCAGGTCAAGCAGAGCTTGACCCCTGGTAGGCTCACTTAACAGCTGCATCAGGAAGCTGTCCTCCATGCAATTAAAACCATTAAAGCAAAATTTGATGCAGTAGAAGTGGGAAAAATTCTGGCATCAGTAGAGACTCATTACTAGTAAGATACAGTAAAACTGATGCAGCAAAGGCAGCAGAACTTGTTACAGGTGTTTTTTAAGTCCTTGTCTGTGTGGAATCCATTCTACAGGTCTTTATAGTTCAGGTTACTGTTAATGGCAGTGTTGTAGGAGTACACACAATCGTAGCCATGATCCTTGAGGTTCCTTCCAACCCTTACAATTCTGTGGTACTGTAATACAAAAACTTGAGGAGAATTCTGCTGTCAAGTTCATAGTTTGGGGTACTTGGCAGTGTTAGGTTCAGGTTCACAGTTGGACTTCATGATCTTAAAGCTCTTTTCCCACCTAAATGATTGTATTCCCAGTGTAAATGAGATCTCTAAAACTCCCTTGCATTCTTCCTCAGCATGAGAAATTCTTTGACATCTTTAAAGTGATTATTTCATGTTTCCCTGCCTAGTTGTTCCTAATGAAGTGCATGGATTCATAATGCATATTTAGATAACATTAAGTCTGTAGCCTAAAGCAGGAAAAAGTTAAATGGCAGATTCTTGGCCTTTGCTGATAACTTGGTTGGTTGTAAATGGAAGGTCAAAATTCATATGCTTTTACAATGAATTTCTAGCAACCATTGGCTGCTTCCCAAGACCTTATGGCACTCACACATGATTTTTATACTTAATGTCTACTTTATTTATGAGAGTTCTAAAGCTCCCTATGTTAATAACAGGTGAAGATATGATGTCTCAAAACACTTTAGTCCATGCTTTTTAGAAAGTTGTGTAGATAGGTAGTTATTACCCTAAACCTGCATATTCCTTTCTCCAGTTTGATGAGAGCATTTTTGGAGGCTGGACTGAAACTGAGAAATGCTTTATTTTAAAAGATGTTGTAACATACACCTGTTATGAATGATGCAAAATTAATAATTGATATTAATGCTGATATCCAGGCAGAGATTGTTAACAACTATGAAAGTTGTTTATTAACATTAAATCTCGCCAGAAACCTTATTTACAAGGCTTGAAACGCATGGTTTGGAAATTTATACATACAGGGAACAGGCAAAACTGGAACACTTTAAGAGGTAACTAGCAAACATTTTTACTGAAGAGAAGGTTTTAGCGGTCAATATATACCGCTTGGGGTTAATTATTCCACTTATCCACTAGATGGATGCAGAAAGCTCCTTTCTGCTTATGGCAGAAGACAATTAGTGATTATAAGAGGCTTAAAGTATTTACTCACAAAATAGTATCAGACAGTACCCAAAGCACACGGAGGGGTTGATGTCGGTAGTCTCAAAGCCGTTAGAGGCTTTGGAGTTTCCCCAGGCTTCTGGGTGCTGGGGAAAGGAGGCAGACAATCTCTGACCTGGTCCTGACTCTCTGGATGATCTGTGTTATCTCCAGGACTTCCTGTCTTGACAGGAAGCTTTCAGGTGTAGGCAGGATGTCTTGCGATGTGCAGTCTCAGCACGATGTCTCACTGGCTATGCAGGCTGAACTGTGGAGGCATTTAGAGCCTGATCCCGGCCACTGGAGTTCCACACAGCTCTGGATGCAATGAGGTACTAAGCAAGCATGGATACAATGGCAGAGCACCCCTTGTGCCACCTGCTCATCCCTTTTTATCCATGCAGCCCAAGACTAATGGGCCTTTGAACATAAATTAGCCAATCAGGATGGCACTTTGCCAAGCTTGAACATATTAGGTGAATCCAGGGCTTTTGTCCTCTTCCCCCAGCACAGAAGGAGGGGGAGCAGGGNTAGACTGGATGTTAGGAGGAAGTTCTTTACAGTGAGGGTGGTGAGACACTGGCACAGGTTGCCCAGGGAGGTTGTGGCTGCTCCCTCTCTGAAGGTGTCCAAGGCCAAACTGGACAAGGCCTTGAGTAACCTGTACTAGTGGGAGGTGTCCCTGCCTATGGCAGGGGGTTGGAACTAGATGATCCTTGAGGTCCCTTCCAATCTTACCATTCTATGATTCTATGATTCTGTGAACATGCCTGGGCAAGCCAGGACATGTATAAGCTTATTTTAGCCTATTTAGGCCTACTATGACAACACCTCAATCACACATTCATAGATAGTTTAAAATAAACACTTTTTTTTTTTTTTAATAAGGAAAACAATAGTGCCAGCCTGTAGATAGTAATCAAAACTGTTGAAACTTTTAACAAATGGCTTGGGTGGCTGGAAAGCTGTCTCATTAGAAGGCAAGGATAATAAATAACCACTGCCCTGTATATCTACTTTTGTGCCATACCACTTTTCATTCACAAATCTCAAAATGCTTTCTTTTTAGCACCTTGGGTACTTTCATGATCTGTCTTTTTCATAGACAGTTGTGTCAGATGAATGGCATCTTAATGACTGGGAGAGCTAGTAGGAAGTACTCCTCATAATACTCTAGGAAGACAAATTTTTTCTGTCACCTTTGAAATGAAGATGCATCTTACCATTGTCCTTAATGGGACGTTTCTTCTCTGAATGTGTTCACATTTAGTGAATCCATCTCTTTTCAATGAGCAGAGGGAGGAGGTAGCTGCTAGCTCACTGACATAGTTAGAAACTGGAGATCATTGGACCATGTTGTTCCTAAGTGCATAGGGTTGTTTTTCAGCCTGATATATTGTATGACAAACTCTGGGCCAGAAAAATTACTTTGGGATGCAGGTAAATCAAGTCTTCACTGTGGTGTTTGCTTATTTGTTTTAAGGGGAGTGTTTCCCAGCCATCAATATCCAAATCAGTGCTCTTAAGTATTGTGTTCTACTATAATGTGTTTCTAAATGTTTTGGTGAAGGAATATAGGCAAGACTATAGACTTTTACAGGTGTATCTGATATCCGTAGGGGTTGGCATATTTGCATATCCCATCTAGTTTCTATAGTGAATTACTGGACAGGCACATGGAGGCTGTGTGGCTGCAGGAGGCTGGTACTGATGCTCTCAGCTGGACCCATCAGCCTATGCACAAACCAGCTGTAATTGCAGCTCTTCATGTCCCAGCACCAGCATGTTTAAGATTAGCTCAGAGCTGACTCGTAGATATTCCTGTTAGCTTAACCAGAGCGATGGGAAAGAATCCAGCACAGTTCTTGGCCCTTATAACACATTGCTCTTCTTTTCCTGCTTGCCTAGTGTNAGGCAGGATGCAAGCAGGCAGCTGTAATGGCGGAAGGCACGCATCCCGTGTTCCCTGCTCCTTTTATTAACACAGCCCGAAGATCAATTGGACCTTTGGACACGAGATAGCCAATCAAATGGCAGTTAGCCAAGATTTGGCCATATTGGGTGAAGTCATAGGCTTGCTTTATCCTTTTTTGGGCAGATCACGGGCCCTGCACAAGGCAGTCGTGTGCACCCTGTTTACCGCAGTGGATGGACAGACCCCAGACCCCAGACTTAGTGGCGCCAGGTCCTTTGTCCCTTTTCCCTAAACAGAAAGAGGGAGAGCAGAAAAACATGTCTGCATAAGCCAGGACATGTACAAGCCTAATTTGGCCTGTTTAGGCCTACCACGACACCTAGTTATTGTCATATGGGTCAGTACATTGCAGTGTGGTACACTAAAGCTGTGTGTCTCTAAAGGGACAGTTCTTTAGAGACCTCCTCCTCACAATTACCACAGCTAAAGCGGGCACCTGGGATATATGTAGAGCAGCTGATGTGCTGCCCTTCTCCAGGTGCTCCTGCCCTCCTCATGGAATTTTATTTCTGTGGGAAACATTTCAGAAGTTTCTTTGATAATTGAGATTTTGCCTTAAATTGAGGCAGAAAAAAAAAAGTAATAATTGTCTTCCCCTGTCTAGCTTCACTGTGTGTTCCACTTCAGTAGCACACTCAAGCACAATCTTATTTGCCTTTTGTACATATTTTTCAGGGTTTTTTTTGCCTAAGAGCTTTGTTCATCAGTATTTGCATTCAAACAGAGTTAGGACTTCAGCTGATCATTCTATTGATCTGCTCAAAAAGATATTTTACCAGTGAAAATCAATTGAATTTAACTGAAGAGGCAGAAGATTTGGAAACAAGCTGTAATGAGGTTTCAGCCTCTCCTTCTCAGGTTTTATTTGCTAAAATCCTAATATCTTGAGCATAATAGAGAGAAAGCAGGATGGATAGGAGAAGGCAATATATCAATGTAGAAGTAGTTTGAATTTCCTTTGTATAGCGTATAAGGGCCATCTTGGCATCTTGCTGTGTACATTTAGAGGATGAAGTACTGAAATAAGCTGAGCTTTCTCCCCTTCACATTGATCCAGAAGGGTTCAACATAACCTATCACCTGGCCAAAAGCTCATTACTGTGTTAAGTGAGTCAGCTGATAGAAGCAGTTCTCTTGCTGAACATGCTGATCCTGATTTTAAATCTTGTTTGTTTGTTTTAGCCAGAGAAATGAGGAAGGATGTGTCACTTCTGTGTTTCTTGGGGTTCACAAAAATCACTTTACAAGTGAAAAGTGTGAGGCTAAGTATGGCCTTAACTTCCTTGCTGTTTGTGTCAAGGGAGGAGGAAAGAAACAACAACAAATGCTGTTCCAAGAATACAGAAAAAAGGAACAATCTTAGTAAGGGTACTGTGAGATGTGAGCACAGAGTTAAGCGGGACCAACAAGGAGACAGGTAAACTGCCTCCAAAACATACCTGGCCCAGCTTGTGCCTGACTCTGGCCATATCTGTCATTTGTTGAGTCTGGCCTCAGGGCAAGCCCTCAGGAGGAGGTTGGTCAGAACATGTAGGGACCCATATGCGTGGGCACATCTGGCATTGTAGTAGGCATCTGGCATGTGTAGTTACACTGCAGCACAGTTAGGCTGTTTATGCAGGAGGTTGGCTCTGAGGGCAGGCATGCCTACAGCTGTTCTGTAGTCTGCCTTGTGCAGGCAGTCTCAGATGTGTTCCTGTTGTGCTTCCAGAGCTACCTGCATTCCATCTTTGGGACTGCCTTTAAGCTGAGTAACTTGAAAGCAATGGGGAGTCAGCACTTTGTCTATGCATAAAAGCTCACGTAACTGGCTTTTAAAGGGCTTCCCAGTGCGCCTCTCATAAGAATCAAATAATGCCTGATGGTACGTCAGTTTTCACAGGGTTTTGAGGCAGATATCATACTGCTCTGAGACAGACTGTTCTGATTACTTCTGGAGAGAATAATATATGTTTTAGCAACCCTTCCGCCAAGAAGTTTCAGTGGAAAACTGCACAGCTGATTGACAAACTTGTGCCACTGGAAATCAGCGAGACCTTGCCTCGTTCTCTACAGGACAATGGCATTATACAGTCTTGCAGCTTCATGCAGTGGTGGCTAAAAATGAAACTTGACTAATTAAAGCTGTATTTAGTGATATTCTCAGGCAAATGCTTGTCCTAAGCCAAACTGCAGCTAGGGGTCTCTGTGTACATGTTTATAGGCAGCAAAATGGTAGGCTAAAATGTGTCTCAGAACTTGTTTGTCACTCTCAGAAGTTTGTCTTATAGTATACTGGAATGATTTTCTGATTCTAGATAGGTAAAATATAGGCATAGGCTTTATGTTTCTATGGCATCTGCTCTTAGGCTTACTTCTGCTAACATCTTTCCTTTGCGTGGCTCTGCATTATGCATCTACCAGCACAGAATTTGTTGTGGCAGGCATGGCATTCATTGGCTTCTCTGGGATTTAAGGTGCTCCTTCATGGGATGCCTGGTAATGAGGGACTGTCTATGGCTATATAATTTGAGTTTTCTGTGTGGGTGCTGAAGCAGCTACTACCCTTGGTTGCTACTTTGCCCAGGAGTGTTTTACCAGAAAATGTCGTTTAACGTAAGGCAAAGAGCTCAGATTTTAGCCTTCTGTTAGTGAAGTGAGCTCTTTCTTTCTGCAGATCTCCATATCCTGCCTGCAGCAGGGGGCTTAAAATGTCTCCATCTTCTGCTAGAGGTAGTGACATGTCCTCTTACAAAGGGAGTTGTCTTCAGAAGAAAAGCTTGCCTGATCAAAGTGCAGTATTATTAATTTGGATCAATTCAGCAATGAAACGTAATGTGAAAAACAGTAAGCACTTGTGTAAGTGTGAGGAACTGAAGTGTGCTTGCACTGAAGTTGTTTTCATGGATCTGTCGAACAGCTAGGAACAGAAATCTCAATTTCTTAATCTTGAGGTCAGTGGGGGTTTAAGAGAGGCAGCCTCCCCTGTTAATGTCAGTTCCATAACAGCATCTGTGTTTTCCGGATTGACATTAAAATGAATTGTTAAAAAGTGCCTGCAGTAGAGAATGTGGTAAGTACCCAAGAGTGAACAGAGAAGCCATGTAAATCTCCTGGATTGGTTTAGCCCCCAGTGGCAGAGATTTTTTAGATCAAAGAAATGGAAAAGAATATAGAAACAGGAACATGACAGCTCCCCAATTGTAACTGCTCTAGGTTTGTCTTTTTCGCAGGGGAGTTGACTCACAATGGAGGGAATGTGGTTTTTTTTTTTCCTTTTTTTTTTTTTCTTCTGTATTTTGGATCTGAAGACTGTTAGTTTCTCTTTGAAGAGTTTATAGCTTTGTGATGAGCTGCAGGTGGCTTGTGGAATCAGCGTGGCAATATATCATTCATTATGACACCTTTTGCTGACTAAGAGTGTGTTTTAAAAATGAATTGATTGATTAATGCACATTTTTCATTACCATTATGAATTCTCAGCCTGCTTTGTTCATAGAACTGACCTGGAAGAAACATGCTCAAAAAAGCATCAAAGATTTCCTAGTAGAATAAAGTGAAGTAGTAGCTATCTCGATCCTGTGTGCAAACAGCACAAAGAAACTGTTAAACTCGGCAGAACTGGGTGTTCCTAATTCTAAAATGAACAGTGTCATTTTTATTGAAAAAGATATGAGGAATAAACGTTTTGTGTGTTATGTATGATCTAGCTTATAATAACTACAAGAGAAGTTATCCCTTTTACTGATACAGAACGCATATGGAAAAGTGCTGAAACAGTGAGAGGAGACTTGGATAACTCACCAGCTCTTGCTCTTACAGTTAGTCTTTCTCACAGAAGTCCAGGAAACTCGAAGGCATGCTGCACTTTGCAGCTGGCACTTAGCACATCTTATCTAATCAATTTTTAATGTGACTTTCACTTTGAAACATCATGCTAGATATGAAAACTAGGCAAAGCAATATGATGTTACTGCTAATGTTTCTAGATGCAGTGAGGTCAAAAAGTATGAAGTCTTATAACAGCTACCTCCTTGACAGCTGTAGAAACTAGTAAGTTAGACAAAGTTATTTCCCAATTTTTAGTTTATTAATGTTGTTTGATATATTAACCTTTCCAGTTTGCAACAGCAGAATATCTTCGCCATTAGCAAAGTAAACTTGACCCTTCTCACACTGATGGACAAAGTATGTTTTTTCTTGACTATGCTGGGGCAATTTTGAGTCTTGCCTGTGATTTTTGTAAAAGATTAAACCAAGGGATGTGTATTTATAGGTTCTACAGTTGCACCTCTTCTATTCACACACCAAAGCACATTTACATCCCTGTGTAATTGTGTTTTGTCTCTAGTCAGTCTGCTCCCTCTGTCTGTGTAGTCGGGGTATGTCAAGTACATGTGCTCTGGATGTCCTCAGTCATTTCCTCCTGCCTTTGGGGGGTACAGGGAAGTGAGAATAACAAGTACGGCCAAAGATGGACTTCCAAGTGTGATTCAGTCCTACTACTCATTCGTTAAGAGATGGAAAGGTTGCACATATATGGGGTGATATGATAGAGGTTTGTAGCTCTTTGATGTCTGGCTGGCATGACTTTGTGCTGTGGAGTTCCCCATCCAAGCATAGTTTGGTTTACCAGTCCACTACATTATGATGCTTTGAAGTAAAAGGAGAATGGAATCTTGGGTAATTATGGTGGGTCTTGTCCTTACTTGGTTTCTCATAACTCTTTGTATAAGCTGCTTCTTCCAGCCTTCTTTATTGGTTGGAAAAAAAAAATAAATATAGGCTTACCCTGATTGACTACAGCAATCGTGATCATTCCTTGATTTGCAAACTAGTTCCATAGAAATAAGAAGGGCCCATTTTCCTTTTCCACATCAAAGCACACTAAGCTTCTTGTCTACGCCTCATCAAAGGAATGATTTCGGCACATGTATTCCTCAGAAAATGACAGAAGGAACTAGGAAACAAAATTGAAATGAAACATTAATTTAAAGGAACACAAGCATCCTAATTGGAGATTTACTTTAACAGACTTCCCCATGGCTGAAAAATGATGGCTGGGAGCATAATCAGGCTTTCGTCAGGCGCCATCTCTGAACTGTTCATAATAACCCTTAAATCTGCTTGCTGTGATTTTAAAATGAATTGAGAAGTCATCATCTGTGTGGGTAATCTGAGAGTCCACATCTTGATCCTTTGCTCAAGAAAGATGTATTCATTAAAAACTGCTACAAACAACAGAGAACATAAGGCATGTGAAGGTCACTGTGATATTCTTGTTCTGAAATTACCGCAGTAGTCTCTACTGCATATATATAAATCATATCTGGGCCAGCTAAGTTCCACTGACTCAGCTAACGTTACACCAGGGATGAAGTGGCATAAGGTATCTGTGTTTTCTATGAGAAACCAAAGACAATGTATCCAAACAATGTTCATCTCTCATACAGTTAGAATATAATTACAAACATGAACATCTCAAATGCTCATCATTTGGGGTTGATAGTGAATATAGAGACCGTTCCTAGTAGCTAAGGTGTATGGGCTGTCACCATACAGTCAGCAAAGGAAGCTGCCTCTGTGCCCTTTATAAACAAAATAGTTGTCTCATTAATATGAACAAAACATACCCAGCCACATTTTCTGGATTAAATTCAGGAACATATTGTGAATGTTTGAATATACTGCAGCTTACATGTGCAAGGACATCCAGTACTAATTCTTCAGGTTATCCTGATGATGGAGTTTTGAGGGTTTATAGGCCAGAGATTATAAAAGCCGCATGTCAAGAGTGACAAGGAGACAGACATACAAACACAGTGTCTGGGCTGGAAAAGCATTTATTAATAAAAAGAGACGTCCATCCAGTGCTGACTGCTAGCAAGTGGTGCACTCCCATGGAGTGGGTGTGAGTTTCCCATGGAATTAAATTAAGTTCCATTTAATCCTGTTTATTATTTAATTAAAAGGCAGGGTAGCAGGAGACCTGCATCTCCTCTGTTGGAGCCTTTCATTTTTTTAGTGCTTAGCTTTGTGTCATGCAGTATGAGGTGGGAAGCAGCTGCCCAGCCAGTGTCCTGGATTTCAGGGCACAGTGACATTTCTGTGTGTTTGTGGAAAGGATGTATGTTATTGCCTCTTGTTGCTTCATAAGTCACACTCAGGAGAAGACAATAAGGAAGGCAAACGATGCTTTTTAAATAAGGTGAACGGACAATGTAAGCAGGATGGTGTTTGTACTGGGGGGCTGCTTCCAAATGTCTCTGGTCTCAGTTTCCTTTTCTAGACTTAGGCTATGCCTTGATCCAGTTTACTGCCAGCTCCAGATCTGAAGTGATGGTTGCAGGAAGGCCTAAACTAAGCTCCTAATGACAAATCTTTTAGGAGAAAAGAAAGCAAACTGGTTACTTGGAGTCTACAGGAGAATTTGATGTAGGCCTCTGAAGATAAGCAATAAGTAATGGACAACATGTGGCATGAAAATAATGTTTTACATAGTATGAAAAGTCAGGATGCTTATTTTGAGACTTCCATTTGTTTCCTTTTGAATCTCTGTATTTACAGAGCAGTGATGCAGCCTTACTGCTTTCTTAGCACCTGATTTAGGGGCCTGCCTCAAAACAAGCTTTTCAAAAGATTAACTCAGACTAGACTGAGATGATTCAAGACAGGAAGAAAAGGTGGTGAAAGCCATACCTTTTTTCAGAGAAAATCTCTGCAGTTAATGAGGTTAGCTGCTCAAGAGGTGTTTTATGTTTGGGAGTGTTAGAAGGATGCAAACTTTGACGGCAGAAAAGGCAAGTAGAATAATGGTTTGGATTTTGTTTGTCTTGGAATATATATATATATATATATATA